>CAJQZN010042400.1:83855-101113 GCA_907164685.1 Colias eurytheme | reverse complement strand
AAAGAAGTTTCACTTCAAAAGTATTTTCATATTTAAATCTATTATACGCAGTAAGAAATCTTCCTACTTGACATGATTTGATAATACTGAAGACGTTGAATAAGTGAATGCTAATACAATAAATTCCAGATTCTCTGAAAGTGGCACATCTAAGGGGTGATGCATAAATTATACGCTAAGCGGCAGGAGGTCAACATTGTCATGAGAAGGATTTATAAGCCGGGTGACGTCACATGTCAAATCTCAAGTGATTATAATATATGAGTCATACCTACTTGAATTTCAGAATAGCATAGGATATGAAGACATAATTTTACGTTCTGACTGGCAAACTATGTTACATACTTCATACATCAAAATCTTCTTACTTTATAATGTAATACATAGCATAATTTAGTCCGTTCTTTAAAATTATACCTACTGTTATTAGTCACTCCTCTCTACTTAATATGGTGCTGACAGAATAACAGCGTTACAGCCTCAGCTGTAACATTCATGCTGAGTCAGTAATCCTTTTCCCTGAGGTGATACAGATATAATATAATATTATTACGTCTACACATATTGTTTTACCCAGTTATACCTTGTTTTTTAAGTTTTAAGTATTTTCTGTATCTAATGTACTGTATCATTTTTTGGGAATAAATGTGTTTCTATTCTATTCTATTCTATTCTATTCTATAATCTTTAGGGATAAGTTTATATGTCTATATCGATTACAAAAGGACTGAAAGTATTTGTTTCGGCACAGTCACTCAGATATTGTAATTATGTATAATGCAATAAATACTTGGTTCTCAAAAAATACACATTTTATTCATAATAACGATATAAACGTATAAGTTTAATCGTTATTATGAATACAGAGCCTATAAGTATTTTGCTTGATCATAAGTATGATAGTTGTATCATACTCTTGAAAAAATGCGATTCTTATAAAAATACACAATCCTGATAACAATATATAGGAAAAGTTTGCATGTTATAGAGAAACGCCTTTCAGTGTTTGGTTTGGTGATAAGCACCCGGTTAGATAGCATAATATAATATATCATTCCATCACTTTCAATGAACACATGGTATGCTAGACGTATAACAACCATTCACAGATTCCGACAGCACAAGCCCAGCACGTAACTGTCAGTTTCCGCGCATAGCAAGCTGTGTAGCAGGGGCTTTATTTGATCTTAATGCATGACAAGTTGCGACTATTCCATTTGAAACGTGAATCCGGTGGACAGTTTCCGCCGCCTACAGACGTTTTACAAACTAGATGGGGATCACTCATCCAAAAGAGTGTGTATAACACGGCTCGATGGTTAGGAACTGTAGCTTTATGTATGACCTTTGATAGAATTTTATGTAGAGTAGAAGAATTGTGCTTTCTTGCGATGAAACATAATTATTGATGTTTGATTTATACCAGGCTTATAAAAATATACAAATGAAAATTAATTATGTTCAGAGTCTGTATGTTATCTTATACCTACAATATACAAAATTGTCGTTGATTGATGTTTTTACCAAACTTTTACAAAATGGCTCGACTGATTTTTATAAAATTTTATGTGAAATTCGGTCAACATCCATCTCTCATATATATAGACCTAACAGAACAACGTTTTCCGAACCGAACTGATAATAAATATATTTTTAAAGCTTTCTAATGATCAATTAATACACATTCCAATATTATTTCACTTGTCTCTATAATAGTTAGTTTCTCAAGTCCAAATACCAGATTTCTTAGTATTACAGTTAGCCAAACGTTTCTATCTACTGATTACGCGATCCAACAAGATACGTGATCGGTGTAAAATGAACTATTTACTGAACTTTTCAGTTCAGTTGTTGCGAACCTTTGTCTCCGTACTTACAGTGAAATAAAATGCTTGCAATTTTGTAATATTATGGTAGGGTATTGTTATAGATGTTTGCTTTGAGTAAGACAGAATATTAAGAATAAATATGATTTTGTTGATCCCTTTAAAGAGTTTCTTGTTGGCTTTTCTCTGTAGCTGCTTTCCAAACCGGTGGTAAATGACTATTTAAAATCGATTCCAAAGGTCTACTTGAAAAAATAAATGTTTCCGTATAAATTTGAGTTTATATTATTTCTGATTTATTTCCCTTTATATTACAGCTAAAACGCATGTTAAATAAATTATTTTTTATTTTAGATAAAAAAATTTAAGTGGATTAATCACCTCAATTTTTTGTGACAACAAACGATTGACAGCGATAATAAATAATGATGTTCATGAGTCAAACTGATATATATAACGCACATTTTACACCTCTCTAAACAACATCAAACAAAAAATAAAAAATGTGTGCGTGTACTAGTGTACACACGTAAGAAGTGAAACTTCTTTATCCTTATTTTTCAAAAAATAATTTACTATATTTTGCAACTTGACAGAAATACGTCGAATCACGCGTGGTAGGGGTAAGAACAAGATGGCGCGTAACGGAAAAATGTCACGCGTAACGAAAAAATGTTACACTAAATTTTTTTCCAACCCCGATAAAGAAGTTTCACTTCAATAAATTGTAACCTGTACACGCAATAAAAAGTAATTTTACATTTTACTCCTAAAATATTTTCTAAAAGTGCCAGTCATAAAAGCAATATTGACTACATTTTCGTCTATATTTTCAATTTCCTCTCCCGTTTCACATTTTCCTTGAGGTTTGCAATTTTTGTAACAAAGCATGTCGGGATTTTCTGACTGCAAGTTTTCAAAAGTTAAAATATGTACTTGAACATTTCTCGTGATTTCGTGTTTGACAAGTTCGCTAAAATATGTTAATGGCAATGGGAGCAAATATGGATTTTATGTTCAAAGGTGACATTATTTATAGAAATATATAAGGCCATAAAATGTGTTTAAATCACTACATAGTATAAAAAAGTCTCTTCTCGTTAGTCGTTCTCTGTCCCTATGTCCCTATGTAGGCTTAAATCTTTAAACTACGCAACCGATTTTGATGTGGTTTTTTAATAGATAGAGTGATTCAAGAGGAAGGTTTTAGTATATAATTTTTTAGGTTTTAGATAAAGCGGACGAAGCCGCGGGCGGAAAGCTAGTTTTAAAATAAAATATAATTTTTTACTGTCGATGAATATGTTATCGTTTAGCAATGTGTATACCTAGTTACCTACCTTTATCAACTATATAATACATACGTTATTACTAGCGGTCCGCCCCGGCTTCGCCCGTGGTACCTACATGTTTCAACTATCCTATCTCTTAAGTTGGATCGAACTGCACATGGTGTGCTAATTTTATTATAATCGGTTAAGTGGTTTAGGAGTCCATTGAGGACAAACATTGTGACACGAGATTTATATATATATTAAGATTATAATACATAGTATGTTGTATAACAGTTTGACTCTTAGTTTATGAAGTAATCTATCTTAATTTAAATTTTCATAAACAAAACTTAGAAGAGAAAATCAGTAAACTAGAGTACTCCTTGTAATGACAGCCCCCAAACACCGAGCGTAATTATTAAAGTTGTGCCTCTCACCCGATATTCAAAATAAGTTTACAAAACGTGCCCTTAAAAGACAAGACGGTTATTTGTTAAATTAGATCCGATAGTTCCTCAAATTAATAACACCTCTAGATTTTGAATAATCAATGTTAACCAGAAAGCCGGTTAACAAATCACCAAGATAAATTGCCCTTTGAAAACCATTGAACAGTTGGAAGTTATTTAATTTGTAGTTAATTACCAGTGAGGAATGGTTCGCAAGTTGTATGCAAATTGTTTGACCCACAACAACAGCGCAGTTCAAGTATTTCGAATGAAGGTTTGGAAGTAAAATTAATCTACAAACGAAACTTAGTTCGTAACGAAAGTTTTTATTAATATACTAGCTTTCTGCCCGCGGCTTCGGCCGCGTTTTCAAAGAAAATCCCGCATAATTCCCGTTCCCGAGGGATTTCCGGGATAAAACCTATCCTATGTTTAATATATATAAATATCTATATATCAATAAATATCCAAGTTACCTTCTATATGTGTACCAAATTTCATTGTATTCGGTTCAGTAGAATTTCCGTGTAAGAGTAACAAACACACACACACACACACACACACATCCTCACAAACTTTCGCATTTATAATATTAGTAGGATTGATTTGTACATTTTGCAAAGATCTGGTTATAATTGAAGTTGTTATACGCAAGTCTCGATTGAATAAAATTTATTCGTGTACCAATTATAATTCACAATGAAACAATACAAAACATTCAGATTTTACACTTAACATCATTATTTTTCATTGTATAGTCGTTACAGTTATATTAAACGAAGATAGTATATAATGCAATAACTAATGAATATAACACGGTACTCGTATCCATTTTATTAAATATTACATTCTGAATACTAGCTGCTCCGCGCGGTTTCACCCCCGTGGCTCAACCCCTGTTGGTCGTAGCGTGATGATATATAGCCTATAACCTTCCTCGATAAATGGGCTATCTAACACCGAAAGAATTTTTGAAATCGGACCAGTAGTTCCCGAGAGTAGCGCGTTCAAACAAACAAACAAACAAACTTTTCAGCTTTATAATATTAGTATAGATTATAACATGACATAACTCCATTAAAACTAAACAAAACTGACTAGCATCTGCAACAATATTATGGTTACCTCTACTGTCTACAATAGGAATAGTTTGATTAAACTCCATCTATGGGCATTCTAATTTCCCTTATCTAATTACTTACCCTTTGCCCTTTCTATTGGTTTAACTCTATAGAAAGTTACAATGGAACTTAAAGCAATGGATTGGATTATCCCTTGTGATCCGGCTGAATACTGTTTAGGGTTTGGAAAATTTCAACTTTACAAACAAAAATAAGTATAAACACAAGCTTTTGATTTCATCCCGCTCAAAATATTGCTGAAAATTTGACACAATTGGCTATATTTATAATAATCAAAATGAATCGCTAAATGTGTGTATCGCAAAACTCGAGAACGGCTGAACCGATTTCGTTAATTCTTTTTTTATATTCCTTGAACTACGAGGATGGTTCTTATGGAGAGAAAACGTAAACATGTACCACGAGCGAAGCCGGAGCGGACCGCTGGAGTCTAATAAATAATGTTAAAATAACATTCAATATAATAGTATTCAATATCCTTAACAGCTCATATTAAAAAAAAGACGGGTTGCACTGGGGGAGTGCCGGCAGAAGTGAAAACTTGATTATTAACGTTGAGCATGTTTGATATTTTGGAATGGTATACGTCTTCGCTTTTTCGATCAGGTCACGTGTCCTGACGCGAGTTTAAGATTTTATACCCATTACAGAAAAAGTGCTCAACGCCGCTAAATAAAAGAAGTTTTCACTTCAAAAAAATCTAATGAATAAAAAATATACTATCGCGAATCGGCTAAGCGGTTTTCTATACTTTCGCGATTTAATTTTTTTTGCAAAGGGCATTTCTATTAAAGAATAGTTCACTAGAGGCGAACAAGAATACTTCACACTAAAATGGATATCTCGTCTAAGACTAGTATTATTATACTATTTCTAAGCTTAAGCTGCAACAAATTGCCCCTACTTTATAATATGAAGTTTATTATTTCTACGTAAGGGATTTCTTCTGTAATAAGGAAGTATACGGAGCGGTAATAATTAATCTTTGTTTTATAAAGCTGCAGCAAATGGGTTTTAGTTCTTGGTAGAAATTTATTAAACACAGATTGCGCGTATGTTTTCGTTACTTATAACTAAAGCTGGAGCACGGTTAGCAGGAATTTTTGCTCTACATGTAACAAAGGACCGTAATACAATAAAATCAAAATTTTAACACAAGTTGTCAACCAGAGGACGTAAAACAAATACAGGTAGTATGTGAATCCGTCTTTTATAAACAAAACTAGCTGTTGCCCAGTCGATAAGATAAATTTTCATGGTACAAACTTTCATCCCCTATTTTATGGCCTTTGGGGTAGAATTGATCAAAATCCTTTCTTAGCGGATGCCTACGTCCTAACATCTACCTTCATGCCCAGCCCGACCCGTTCAGTGGTTTGGGCTGTTCGTTTATAGATCACTATGTCAGTCAGTCAGTCACCTTTGAGTTATATATATTTAAAATACGATTAGAAAATATGACTGTAATTAGCGATAAAATTCGTACAATACTTATTTTCAATCCTTTTATAGATCCTTATATAGACCTTACTCTACTTCCATCAATATAAAATAAATTCAATTCCGATATACATGCAATCGATTAAAAATTCCGATATACATGCAATCGATTAAAAATTCCGTTAACCTTAAACTCCACACACTAATCAACGAAGGGAAATATTAATCATTCTATTTGATAAATAACTATCAGATATGCTATTACCACATACCTACACGTGCACCAAATTGGATGTTGATACTAGATTACTAGGTAAATAATAGACATCCAATTTCATTCTGTAATACGATAAACGAGTTATGTAATGTAGGATTAATTTTAATCGCATGATTAAGATTGAAAATATATCAGTGTAGATCATTTTTTGTTCTAAGATTGTAATTTAAAACTATTGTAAAAATATTATCTAAAACAATTATAGTAAACAAGAACTTTACGCCTTCTTATTTTTTAAATAAATTCTACTACTACTTTATTATAAGTATCATATAAAACGGAGAAGGGGAAAATGGGCATATCAAATATCGTAATCCTTATAACAATACATAAATAAAGCGATTATTCATTCTGAAAGCTTTGGTAATCTCAAACAAACTTTGGTAATCAAAGTTAAAATTTGAAGCCATGAAAAATATTATAAGCAAACAAAACCCAACAAAAAACATCGCCAAAGAATACGAATTTACGCAAATATTCACCCACCTGTTCGCTAATTACAGTTCCAATAGAAAATTGCTTTTTTTTACTCTTATCGTACGTGAACAATAGAGTATTGTGTAAATCTAAAGTATATAAAATATTTCTATCAGAACCTAACAATTGTTCCAAAGACTTTCAGTTGATTGCCTCACGTTGTGGCATGATGTTTGAATTATAGACTTACAAACGACACAATGAAAAGTAAGTACTTTGAAATCATTTACTTTGATTAAGGAACCTAAAGAGTATGTGTGCCGAGCACACGTGTCCGAAGTAAAACGTCTTTGGCGAGATTCAAAGATACTAAAATCGTAGCCTTACTCCATGACGTGACGGTATTTCCATGACGCAACCTTGAAATTTTACTCTCAACGCACCTGAAGAAGTTTATGTTCAAAAATTCTTTAACATTACCACAATTACGTTATTACGTAATATCAGAAGGCTAATGAAGCATAAAACAAAAGTCTAGATAATTTATAGACTTAGTTCTACGTGATAAAATAATATACGGTTTTGACGTTCGATCAAGTACGAAATAAGTTATTTTTTAGACGCTTTCAGCGATTTTTAGGAGAAAAGCTTACGCGTGACGTCATTCGCATAGTTATATGAGACGGTGTGGTAGACAAGGTAAAAAATATTCCAAGAATTTGTATTTCATTTTGTATTATGATATTGTTCCACGAAATGTTTTCATTTTCCGAAAATTGTGATTTTTTCTACAATTTTTTAACTTTAGAAATATTTATAAAGTAATGGTTTGAATTAGGTACATAATTTTATAAAGAATATCGTTTGATCATCTCCAGTTTAAAATTTAACTGAAATCACGTCATAAGCTTGTTGTTTTGACGAAATAATTTTGCTTTTAGTTACATTTTATATCACAAAAATATCGTTATTGAAAGGATTAAAAAAGCAGTTTCATCATTCAGGAAAATATAATATTCTTAGGGTAATTTAGTAGGTAAAAATATAAATAAAAAAGGTAAAAAAAGAAATACACAACACCATAAGTCTTTTGTTAAAGGTAAGTATCAAACTTCTCATCATTCATACTAGAAAAACTTAAAAGAAACAGTTGTAAAACAATAATATCGTTTCAGCGTTACTCATCGCTGTTCTGCCATTAATCTTGTCAGCGGATTGCTACAAGAATAAATTCCTGTCTCAAAACTTGGATTCGGAACCTTCTCTATCAATTCTTTACGCGCGCGACAAGAGAAGTGACTTGGTAACAAATGAATGCCTCATGGAAATGTACCCTAAGAGCCTGTATAAATACCCCTTGCATATAGACCGGAATGATATCCCCTGTATAATACATTGTGTGTTGAAGAAGTTTGGTATCATGTCTAACGATGGTGTTATCAATATTCATAATTACTATAGAAGGGTTCAAGCCATACATAGGTATGACCCGAGAGTACTGATTTCTGATGTAGGGGAAACTTGTGCACAGAATATAAATGGCATGAATTTGGATCATGACGTGTGTAAAAAGGCTAAAGTGTTCAATGATTGCACGCAGTTGTATGTTATATCTTTTAAGGATATTGATGACTGATTTATTTAAGTATTTATGATGTGTTTGTATTCCATAATTATGTATAATTTAAGTATGCTTTTATTTTTACCTTGTTGGAATGAAGCAAACAAAGTTAATGTTAATATTGAGAAATTATGTTAATAATGCGGTTTTTCCGTATAATTATTGACTCTACGTATAAATTCAGAAGTTTATGATAATGTTACCTTGTGCAAATAATGTATGAATGTATACAATATGTATTGTTTTGTTGTACTTTCTGTTATTAATGTAATAATATATGAATGTAATATGTAATTTCATATTTTTATACGAATAAAACCTTGTTTATGAATACAATGTTTGTTTTTATTGTAAAATGTTTCCTTTTTAGTTTACACACAATAAAAGTATTTATCGAGAGTATGTTTGAAAGTTAGGCAGTTTCGACTTGAAAAGAGTTTTGAATGTTTTGATAGTTGATAATTTTAAACAGAATTTACAAGTATACAATATTCTCTCCGATCTTAAACTTTATTATTTTATATGCGCTTCGGATATCCTACTAACGTTATAAATGCGAAAGTTTGTAAGAAAGTATGGATGTTTGTTACTCTTTTTCACAAAAACAGCTTATCAGATCTGTATGAAATTTGGTAAAACGATAAATTATAGACTGGACATTATAGGTAGCACATAAGTATTTTTTACCCAGGTACCACGCGAATGACGCCACTATTTCCTTAAATTGAATATAAAAACAAAAATGTCTACAAAAATACACACCATTATTTATATTTTGTACATAGTCAACATAAATAAATTCCACTTAAGTATTTGAATAATAAAATGTCCCCACATTATCCTCAATTTTATCCTTATAAAACTTTTGCAATTATAATATTAAGTAGGATCTCAGAAGAATATTCAGAGGGATGGTAAAATTCGCAATGTATTTGAAATATTGGTCAAAAGAGACTACGAAATTAAATTTATTTCAATTCAAGTAACAAAAGTTTACTCATATATCTAATGTTCAAAACGTAAATAAATTAAATAAGTAATTATGTAATAAATTTGCTTTATCTGAAATCTTTTTATAATAATTCTCTTTCTAAACCCATCTTGATAAGGCTATAAAGCTAAAAATTAACGTTTTACATTCCTATTTTACATTTTATATTCATACTTAAAACGCTAAATTACCTGATTTTTTTACTTTTATGGAAAGGTTCTATGTTTTTTTGTATAATTTTTATATCATGACGTATATTGTATGTACACTAACTTTCCGCCCGCGACTTCGCCCGCTTTATCTAAAACCTAATAAATTATATACTAGCCCTTCCTATTGAATTATTCTATCTATAAATAAACTGCATCAAAATCCGTTCGGTAGGTCTAAGCATACATACAGATGTTAGGACAGAAGCGACTTTGCTTCATACTATTTTTTTTTTTTTTTTTTTACTTAAGATTGGGAAGCGCTTGACCGCAATCTCGCCTGATGGAAAGCTAAGATGCGGTCTAAGATGGTACGCGCTTCCCTAGTAGGTACCGGTTCACTCTTCTCTTGAAGACCCCAATATTGTATTATGTATTGATAACATCAAAATTCTTTTTCAGTGTTGTTCTACATAATACTGCTAATGTTCACCCAAGTATATGCACGCATGTCAGTCATGTATGCGCATGATAAGACGTCTGACCTGATCGCAGAGCAGTGCCTCAATGAAATGTACCCTAAGGGGAAGAAGATAGACCTTCAAGAGTCCGATGAGTCCTGTATTATATACTGCGTGCTGAAGAAATTTGGTATTATGAATGCTAGTGGACAAATTAATTTGGATGTGTATCGGTATGTCATTTTAATATGTTCTAAAAGAGTTCTAAAAGAGGAAGATTTAAATTTAATTAAGACACCTTATTCCTTTAAAATTCGTGTCTTATGATTATCATGACTGAACATGACATTAATTAACTTCTAAATACTTTCTTCTGTCACAAAAACATTGATATTTCACGTATGAAATTGGTTAGTGCAGTAACTTCTGTCCTTATTGAGAAATAAGTGCTCATTTGTCACAGACCCACCAAAAAATTAAATTTAAAATTAAACACTTAAATGAGCGCTATTTCTATTTATCCATACATGGTTCACATCCCTACTACACCAATCGGCAAAAGATCTCCTTTCAGTAGAAACAAAACTGAGTTAATGTATTTTTCTTGATACCCCAGATTTCTACAGGCTAAGTGTCTGCAGTGATAACAAATATGTTAATATGACCATTTAACAATGCATTTTTTATTATTTTCAGAAAACGAGTACAACTAGCTCATCAGCTAGACAACAGAACGATAATGAATGACAACGG
Organism: Colias eurytheme; assembly: GCA_907164685.1. NCBI lineage: Eukaryota > Metazoa > Arthropoda > Insecta > Lepidoptera > Pieridae > Colias > Colias eurytheme. Next base: position 90,313 of record CAJQZN010042400.1, on the reverse strand, counting down.
AGCCTCCTGCGTGGAAAGCGCTGAAGCGACACAACATAAGCAGGACGTGTGCAAGAAAGCGAAGGTTTTTAATGATTGCACACATCTATATCGGATTTTGTTCTAATAAATGTAAACTTGAATTCGTGTTTTATTATGCAAAAAATGATTTTTGTGTTGCGGGGTTTAAGTTTATTTTTGGAAGAACTATTTCTCTTTCTTTAACTTTCGAATACAATTTTATTTTGTCTTCATCAATCTACAACAGATTATTGTTTGTATAATGGCAGAAGGAACCAACATACCAAACACGATACTTAATAAACATTTTAAATACAATATTCGCCCATTTCATTAAAAGTATATTTTTATCAGCGAAGCCTTGTATAATATTTATATAAATATCAACTCCCACCTCTCTTTTGCAACAAAAATAGTAATTAATCAAGACTTCACAGAACTTTGAGAATCAAAAGAATATTGCATAATATAGAAGAACTAAAAATGTAAGCCCAGCCTCCAGAGGGCAATATTAAAGATTTATTTATAGGACGTTCCATTCCAGTAGGTTTCGTTTTACAGCAATTACGTCCTTTGAAACCGTACACACTAACGAGAACATTTCTCGTCCTTCTAGAAAGTTCTTTCTTGATTCCGAAGCGTTTATTACGTATTCCGATGGGTAATAGTATAGTATAAATTCGTAATTTAAATTATAGTGTTATTTAATAGTTATAGTATGAATTCTTGTTATGTAATTCTTGTTTTGTCAATGTTTAGGTTTTATTTATTTAATGTATCATGTTACAAAATACAATATCCAATATTTTCAACGTGGAAAAGGTGTGAATATTTCTGGATAAGAAATTAGAGGGTGCCTGTTACATTTTACAGTAAATAACATGATTTATAAGTAGTCCGGACGACGACACTGTGCCTGAAATCAAATAACGATACACATAAGTACTAACAATATCATAATTGGAGATTGAAATATTTAATAGCAGCTTTAGGCAATACAAAACTATCAACAAAATGATTGCCTCATAAGTACCTATTATTAAACATATTCCAAAATCCCTATCTTTGTACTTTATGACATAACCTCTAAGCGAAAAACTTATATTTGAAATTCTCTAAAAGTGCACCGAAGTAAAAATTATAATATTTTAACCGAGCAGCAAAAGTTTGACAAAGAAGTCATGGCTTGTAGCAAGAAAGTAATCTTTCCGGCTCAGTTACTGCAAGTTCCGAAGTACTTATGGAGCTCTGAAAGGAATATTATAGTAAAATCGATTCACACCTTTCGATTTATAAATGTATATCTTCAACTATCTATACCAATATTATAAAGCTAAGAGTTTGTTTCTTTGTTTATTTGAACGCGCTAATCTCAAGAACGGTCCGATTTGAAAAATTCTTTCGTTGTTAGATAGCCCATTCATCGAGGAAGGCTATAGGCTATATTATATCATCACGCTAATACCACCAGGAGCGGAGCCACGTGGGTGAAACCGCGGAGCGCAGCTAGTCTTGGATATAATATACGTTAAGAATCATATTACTTACTTTAAGAAATGTTGTAGCTATTTGGTATATTTATTTGTTTAAAAGTATCTATTTTTTACGGAATCATGTTTAATTTAATGTTAAAGTATTAATATTATCTTTAAAAATGGTTTATTTTAACAAACAAGTAGGTATCTTACTACTTTATTTTATTGAAAGTCCTTATCAAAAAAGCTCAATAAGCTTTTCTCAAAAATACTTCACTAATCTAAACCCACTTTGCTTAATTAAGTTTTATAATTACAGAGAAAAAATAAATATGAAGCTTTCCGATTTTAAATGCCAACCATCCATTCAGTTTCAGAAATATGGCAGGCATCCAAGTGATTGTTCATTAAAAATTTGAGTGCAATTTATCATTATTAATTCCATGTCAATTGGCCAGTACCTACCTACTTTTTTTAGTATTTTCTCGTGGTTAGATAATTAATAAAACATTCCAAATAGACAGATTATAATCCAATTTTTACACGTATAAGTAAATGAACTGTCTGCAAAACCATAATATTGTTATACATAAAGAGTTGTAGTAACTAGTCCATTGTACTTTATCTTGCTTCTTGTGCCTCTGCTCTCTAAACATTAAGATGTTAGAAAAAAATGTTAAATATGCGTGTAATAATATTATGTCCTAGCACAAGAACAAGAAAGTAATTGATAATAATAAGTTCTAATTTATTTTTGATTTTATTTAATTTGTCTCTGATTTTTTTCGTGTCGTGTAACTGTAAATGGAAGACACAGGCTCCTGAAAAACAGTTCTTACTATCTTAGGAGCCTGGGTCGCTCTAATTTGTAAAATGTTTTAAGTGGAATAAATGATTTATTTATTTATTTAATTCTTTATCCCTTCATCTCACCACACCCTATGTATTCTGATAACCCAAAAATGTCCAATAATAATCTGCATACATTACCGATTCTCAGATTTAGATAAAACGAGGAAAACAACAGCTCGATACCAAATCTAAATTCTAGAGAATCTATTCTCTCAACTCAACAAAAATGTTCTAGAATTCTATTTCTGTTAGAACAAACATTTGCTGTACAGAAAACAATGAAACAACAAAGAGTTGTAAAAGTTTGTTCTCAAATTGCTTATATTTTTTAAATTGCGTATGTTGATACTTTTAAAAACAACATCGATTTGTAAACATACACGAGTAATTTTAATTTGAATACTTACAAAGATACCATCTAGTATAGAGTTGATTTCACGCTTAATTATAGATACGACGTATTATTATCTTAGGATAACAGATTATTAGAAGAGAACAATATTATTTAATCAATAATATTCAATATATGTACTCGTTTAACTTTAAAGTCTTCGTAAACTAATTCGAGATCTGTTATACTTCATAAACTATTTTGATATAATTTCAGATTAACTGTGCATACATAAGTTATACACTCATATTACTGATAATTAGTAAACATTTTTGAACAGGTTAGGAATTAGTAAACACTAAACAGGTTTGAATTAATGTGTAAATGACATGGACGCGAAATTACACGTGAATATCACATTCTAATTAATAAATAACGTAACGAAAATAAATAATGAAGCAGTCAGAAACATATAATATTACAACATATAAATATTACAACATATAATATTAATAAAGTTATTAAGTGGTTGATTTGGATTGTTATAACCGTTTGTACCTAACAACAAACGGTTAACTTACAAGTTACAAGTCGATTATTTTTGTATCTTACAAACTTGCTGTCATACAAAATGCTCGTTCTTGTCCACGCAGTCAACCATGTCATCTTCCTAAACTGTTATCATAACGAACATTGCACACAATTTTTATCTTCAAACTTCCGCTTGAAAACTCAGAGGTAATAGTCGAGACTTCTTGAAACTTTGCGAGCTCTTTGACAACTCGCTTTGAATCCTTTCAAGCGTTAGTATAAATAAAGTTTCCTCCTAATCACCTACGTATCGGTACTTTGAATAAGGGTTTTCATTCGTTAGTCTGTTTTATAAAGATGTTTCTTGATATTTCTTTTAGACTTTAAAATGGTCAGTTTGGGTCTACAATATGCAGTGTAAAAGAAGTTTTCAATACTAAAGACTATAAGGTACCTAACTATTTGGTTTTAACTAACACATTTAATATTATGTATGTGGAATACATGCAAGCCTTACATTTGAGAAATTTATGGATAAAAACAACCAGCATGATATATAACTAATGTACATATTATATTACATCAAATGCATTTTTTTATTGGTAGTCTTAATCGCATTCAATGAAAACATGCTTAAATTATAACATAAATGAATTGTGAATGTAGAATTAACATAAATTACCCTAATCTTTAGAATACACGCATTATAATAACGTAAGTACATCATAAATCAATTTCTACACAATTTTACTGCAGATAGTTAGATTTGAATCTAACTGCAACTTCTAGTTTGACCTTAGCGAATGAGCTTTGGGAGAAAACTAAATCCATATATGTACATGGTTTCATTGAATATGCATGAGGATTAAATTTTAGCTTTTGTAGAGTTGTGGCTTTTGGGAATTTTGCTCAAGAGCATTGAAATATACTCGTAGTTGCTGTATTGTGATGGTTTTACGAAAATAAATTTCTAGTGACATTACAATGGAGAATGGAGAGCCATTTGTATTTTTTAGTAAATCGTTTTAACATGCATTAAGAAAAATTTAACTAAGCAAAATTTTATATCAATGCTGAATAAATATAATTTTTTATCAATTCGGTTTTAGTTTGACAATTGTTTAAAACGTCCAAATTAAAATATCGATAATATACTTGACTTTATAAGTGGTGCTTCTATAATAATTCTGTTCTTGTAAGCAATTCAGAAAAAAAGATTCAATGTAAAAAAAGATTCAATGATTCAAAGATTCAATGTAACTTAAAACAAATCTATATTAAGCCTTGTTAAAACATTATTAATGAAAATGAGACAATAAAAGAAGCATTTATTCAAAACCTTTAATTACCGCTCAATAGTTGCGATATAATGAACATAGCAATCTTCTGTATCCAGCACCAAATTGAACACCCTTTCTTCTGCGGTTCTTCCTCTTCTTCTTCAGCCACCGTCGTCGCTGCTGTCGTCTCTTCTTGACAGAAGGAATATGACGTCATCAGTGTTGCCACAAGCAAAAAGAGCGCCAGTTTAAACGTCAAAGATGTCATTTTAAATTAGGAACTAAGATAAATTTGGAATATGGAAGTTTAAATTTGGATAAATTCAGAGTAATAAATAAATATGAATGGGTTTTTCTTGGAACAGAGTATGATACAAAATGAACAGATTCAATAATAATTGAGATATAATCTGCCTGGCTGAATGTGTCCGCAATTTAATTCCCATTGTTCAGTATGCATAATCGTTTGGAAGAGCAATTTCGGGGTTATGATATAAAATGACATATAGATTTAATCTATTCGATTGCACAATGATAATAAATTAGTCTGCTCCCATATTTTTGTTTCATGGACTAGTAAACATTCCTTGCTTCGGCTGAATTATTTGTAAAAGTAAATTTTATGCGAGTTTATCTTCCACGCGTATAAAATAGGTAATAAGTAATTTCTATGTATTATCCTTATTCATCAATTCATCAACTATCATGATTATAAATTAACTAGTTGCGCTTCGCGGTTTCACCCGCGTGGCTACGCTCCTATTGGTCTTTGCGTAATAATATGTAGCCCTAAAGCCTTCCCCGATAAATGGGCTATCTAACACCGAAATATTTTTTCAAATCGGACCAGTAGTTCCTGAGATTAGCGCGTTCAAACAAACAAACTCTTCAGCTTTATAAAATTAAATTTAGATTCATAAAAGTCAATTAATGCTAGAAACAAGTTACTGATTTTTTATTCATTCACCAGGTAAATGTGGAAAAGAAATGATAAAAACAACGCTTAAGATTTGTTACTAGTTGTACCAATTCCCTTGTGATCTCCTTTCGTTAGTTAGTGTCAAGTTACGCTGCGTAGTTTTTAGATAAAATGGCTTTTTATCATCGTAAAAGAAATGGTTGAGTAAGATGATTTATTGTTTGATACAGTTTTATTATGTTTTGTGATGTAAATAATAATAATGGTTATATTTTTTAATCAAAACAACCTAGTTGTATTACATATTCTTCAGATTGCGAAACCAGATATACATTTACACAATCATTTTTATACATAACTAGCCCGTGGTACATATTTACGTTTTCTCTACCTAAAAACCATCCTCGTACTTCAAGGAATATAATAAAAAAAGAATTAACGAAATCGGTCCACATGTTCTCGAGTTATGCGCTTACCAACACATTTTGGGATTCATTTTTATATTATAAGACTAGCGGTCCGCCCCGGCTTCGCCCGTGGTACATAATATTTACGTTTTCTCTACATAAGAACCATCCTCGTACTTCAAGGAATATAATAAAAAAAGAGTTATCGAAATCGGTTCAGCCGTTATCGAGTTATGCGCTTACCAACACATTTTGCGATTCATTTTTATATAATACTAACGGTCCGCCCCGGCTTCGCCCGTGGTACATGTTTACGTTTTCTCTACATAAGAACCATCCTCGTACTTCAAGGAATATAATAAAAAAATAATTATCGAAATCGGTTCAGCCGTTCTCGAGTTATGCGCTTACCAACACATTTTGCGATTCATTTTTATATATAAAACTAGCGGTCCGCCCCGGCTTCGCCCGTGGTACATGTTTACGTTTTCTCTACATAAGAACCATCCTCGTACTTCAAGGAATATAATAAAAAAAGAATTATCGAAATCGGTTCAGCCGTTCTGGAGTTATGCGCTTACCAACACATTTTGCGATTCATCTGCATACTCCTCTGAAACGGGTGGACCGATTCTCATGAAATTTTCTGTGCATATCGGGTAA
>CAJQZN010042400.1:21993-83845 GCA_907164685.1 Colias eurytheme | reverse complement strand
CTGAGAATCGGCCAACATCTATTTTTCATATGTACCACGGGCGAAGCCGGGGCGGACCGCTAGTTTTTATATATAAGTTTATATTCATATAGAATATGAAGTTTAGTTTATATACCTACATATCGAGTACCTTTTGCCCAATCACTTCCCTACTAATATTATGAATGCCAAAGTAACTCTGTCTGTCTGTATGTTACGCTTTTCCGCTTAATTAAAGTTACTTATAAATATTGTAATACAAATAGCTGTAAGGAATCTATGTATGTAAAAAATAAATAAATAAATAAACCTCTCAACCGATTTTGATGAAATTTGGCACAGACAATCTTTAGACCCTGAGAAAGAACATAGGCTACCTTTTATCAAAACAGCACGCGGGCGAAGCCGCGTATTCTATAAATAAATTCTTCGCGCTTCTATAAACGTATCTTATAAAATCGTACGAGCGTGAACCGATAATATAATAACGATAGCGTAAATATGCTTTAAAATTTCTTCTATATTCCTATCCATTTTGTAGGAAAAGCAGCCATAGCCATAGCAGACTCGTTTTGCAAACACCAGTTTTCAAAACGAGTCTGCTATAAATATTCAATTTCTATTTTACTTCTTCTTATATCCAAGTAGATAATGAGAAAATTTTGCCTTTTAACGATTGACCGCATGTATTTCTGAATTATATGAGATTCAAAATTAAATTAGTGTCACACAGTAAGTACTACTTGTAATTGGTATTGACTCAAGCATCATTTTACCTACATCTAATACAGCACAAGCCAATCCAGACATATAAGTAGATACTTCATTTCAGCACTATTTAGATACAAAATGTCACCTGACCCAAATAATATAAATGTTGAATATTAATACCCTAATATTCAAACGCTCTACATTAAGTCCCTGTTAAGATGTCTGTCGTTTAATTTAAGTAACCTCTATTTTAGGTAAGTCGATAAAACCGTATAATTATCACATAACAAGGTGACAAGTATACAAATAACTATATATTTACAAAATTATTTACAATTCCGTGGCTTTGAATAATATGAAAAGATATGAAGGTTGCCATCTGCAAGATGGCAACTTGGATATTTTAATATCTCTACCTACCGAGGTTTATTGAGATAGAAACTATTACTCCATTTTTTAACTTACATAAACTTTGTTCCCAAGTTATCTATATTATAAGTTGGTCTACATTAAAATATCTTCAATATTAAACTATGCTTCTATATATATATTCTTATATCTATACCACGAAGCCTCAAAACAAACAGAAATTTTCATCGTCTACAAAATAACAAATGAATCGTCACGTACTTCGCCTATTATGAGCACCAAAAAAACGTCTACATTAGTGATAATAAATCCGTTTTATCCGCCGTCTGTATGACCCGACACGTACCGGCAAAGTACGTTTTGCGGTAGTGCATAGTTCTTCGTTCCCATTATATTTCGACGACTCTTTTTTGCCTACTTTTGCTTTTACCGCAAGGTATTTCTTATTTACGCAGCATTTTGCTACTGCTTTATTTTTTCTATTATATAGTTTTGTCGTTTGATTGTACACGAGTATTATATATTTAAAAATAAAAGACTTTTTAAAGCAATAGAATCAACATAATATATTAATATCGGGTAGACAGACTCAGTAATATAATGAATAAATCGCGTTTTAAAGTCTTTAATTTCTTCTGCTATATATTTTATATTTGAATAAGTAAATTCAGGATGGGTTACCATGATATCTTAATAGAGTATTAATCCCAGTGTGCAAAAATGACAGAGCCATAATATAGGGTCTAGCACCATCACTTTCCCACTCTGTAAATAAAACTGCTTTAAGATAATATGGTAACCCTCCAGTTTGTTTAATGCACATTGTCATGGGCGATAACCATCACCTACCAAGTCGATCGCCTTCTTCATAGCCGGGGCTGCAATATAACAAAAAAAAAACATTGAACTAAATAAAATACCCCTTCTGACCTCTGGTTAAATGAATCATTTATTAACGTCGCTTGACTCGAATTACTAAGGAGCTTGTGAAACACTCTTAGATAACGATAGCGCAACTACTAAATAATTTATAGAGTTGTTTTATAGATGGCATTTGATTAACAAATTGATGCTGCATCTAGTTAAATTCTATTACCATACTAGGCTAAGTTATGTATGCCTGGATTTGCATGAATTTGGCACTTATATACACTATCACATAGTCTACACTATGCCTCAAAATCATAGAAATGAAATAATAAATAGATAGTAAAAACACTTGAGAGAGTTATCGCATTTGTTTTTTTTTTCTCTATAAGGATTTACAACTGCAACAAGTAACGATAACATGACAATTTAGCCAATTTTATGAAAATGTATATGGGTGGTTTATATTTTACATTTTCTTTAAAAATGTACTTAAACAATAGAAAAACAATATCGCAAGATCGCGGAACTATGCTATTAATAAATATTAGAAGATCATCTTGGTCTGAGCTAAGTATAATTCATCTAAGTGCATTATGAATATTCCAAACGTTTTACAGTCCGCTGTTAAAAGGCGTATCTTAATGCATTCTAGGAAGTACTAAAAATATGTCGTAAAATGCCAGGGCGGGTTAATTTATCAAAGCGTGGACACTGATGGAGTGCATTTTCGAGCAAATGGCTGCTTCTATTGTGTCGTTAAAAATGCAATACATTAGAACCTTCTGGAACAAATAACGTGAACTTTATGATACAGTACTTCGCGTGGTGCTCCGATAAATGGCCAATGTTCAGAACAATTGGCCAGTATCTCTGTGATAAATTACGTGAAGACCCACCCAGTCATTTTTGCGAAATATCCCTCCATCCATTATCTATACATTTTGTCAAACTTCTACTTATGTGATGGTAGAATAAAATTAGAAAAGAGGATCTTTAATATTTACTTCATATTTTATATTTTATCCAATTCATACACATTGTGACATACCCATCAAAAAGGGATGGATTCGTGCAACATGTCTACCTTTATGCCAATAGAAAAAATTATCTACTAATCTAATATGACCTTATTATTTCCTTAAAACCAAATTTTATGCATTCAGGGTCTATTTTTAAAGTGAATTTTTCCCTTTTTTTTCGCCATACAAACCGTTATAACTAACCAATTACCGCTTTTTCATGAATAGGCGACAACTTTGCATGTCTATTAGCTATTCGGTAGTTAACAAAAATTTCAAAAACTATTCGATATTCACAGGAACAGTTTTAAAACGTTGCCGCTTTAATGAAAATTGTTACTGCATTTTCTAGATGCATAATGAGCGTCAACGTACTTCATTCATTAAGGCCGTAAACTTTTTATGAACGAACTTTTTTAAAAAATGCCCGAAGTTTGTAATTGATTTTGTAATTAAAATTCCTACTTTAGGGAGCTGAAATTAACGGATTAACAATTTTACACTTTGTATAAATGGGTACAGCCGGTTGTTCACTCGAAAACTTTTATTTTATGTTTCAGGTTGTTTTTTTTTATAAAATTGGGTCTTGAATTCACCTTGGTGGTATAATGAAGTTTTTAATATAATAACACAATTACAAACTTAAAATTTTCGAGTTATTGTTTCATTTTTGTTTCATTTTTGTGGTAGTATTTGTTTAAATTTCAGGTAAGATATAAGATTTCTAAAATTCATAAAGATAATCGCTTAATTAAAACATTAATGTTATTTCCGTCTCTAAATTTAGCGATAGACGTTGTATAATTCCTCATCATTTATCACAATCTCAATTCTCAAGTGTCAAATGATAGATTATGATTAGATTACCTGTATCAAGACTACTTAAAAGGAACCCGTTCGTGCCCCAACCTATTTGCAAAACATCCAATCCTTAAAATTCAACATAAAAATGAAACAGAAACTTAAATATTACTAGAGTAACTTTTAAGGTCTTTTCCTTCATGTATTTACTCACGAATCTAAAACGGCAAATTCCATATGAGCAAACGCCTCAACAATATAAGCTGTTAATTTAATTGTCACGCGATAAACAAATAACGATTCCCGTAATGAAAATTCCACCGCAACATAAAATGTAATGGAAAAACAACAAAAGAAATTATATTTACACGAGAACGCGGGATGATTCGCTTTAATTATTCCCGAGGACTTTAAGTGGAAATGGTGTTGGATATTGCCGTCAATTCTTTTACAATATCTTTTATAACAACATTTTTTATATATATATCTCTGTAGGTATACATTGAATAATAAATAAAAACAATGCCTTTGTTTTTTTTTAAGTAAATCTTCTTTAGGCGCGTTGAGAGTACAATTTTAAGGTCGTGTCATAGAGTCAAGATTCAAAAATATTAAAATCGTCACCGTCATAGAGTAAGGTGACGATTTTAATATCTTTGAATCTTGCCAAAGAAGTTTCACTTCTGATACGTATGCTCGGCACTCTCGCTCTTTTGAATTTCAATAATAAACGGAGGTATTTGTTATAACTTTGCATTATTGTTTGCGGGTCAGCGCGCTAACATAACGGCGAGCAAATTGATTAATAAATCGTTTTTTGACGTGACAATGTCTTATAATTCGATAGAGCCGGCTGCACGCACGAAAAAACATGACTCATGCGGCGTTACCTCGCTCTGAGGCGTTCCATGTAGGCTTGAAGTGCAAGCGAGAGCGCGGAACGAGCGACAAAGAAGCACAATCGGACGTTGTCACGTTCAACTATCGTCAGTACCGACTTTACAGACAACCAATTTTTTTTGTCTTTGATTTTCTCTACAATCTGTAGCAATCCACGGACCGGGTGCCGTGTTACAATATGAATCAACACAACAATCAATATCTTTGAAAACATAAACAGTTCTGTTGCGTATTGTTATAAGAAATTGCCACCCTGTGGCACAATAAATGAATCTACATATTTATTTTTTTTAGAGAAAAGATTTGTATGTAAGTATTTTTGTAACGAATTTTATCAAAAAGTACGGGACGGATTTGGATGACACTTTACAGTAATAAAGGTTTACATATACATAATAGATGTATAGAAATTGTACTTGATTATTCCCGCGGGTTCATCCGCAGGTTCAACGTGCGGCATTATATTATGTGCATAGAGAATAGAGTTATCTATTCTATCGATAAATAGAATAACACTTCGCTAATCTTATGCACTAATAACCCTAGAGATAAGTGGTTGAACACAATGTCTCATTAGATTGTAGCTTTGACTCATTAGATACAAACATAAATAGATGTTCTACTTAATTCTCAACTTTATGGTGACCATATTATTTCTTATCGGAGATAATATGCTAGAATAGAAAATTATTGCAATTTAGAGCCTTACTGACATGTTAATAACCAAAACAGCATTTAAATCGTAATCGAACCGTAGCAAAAAGTAGCTTAATATACATTTCTCTGGCATACCTATAACCTAACTATTATATAAAATAGCTTCATTATGAAAGAAAAGACAAGCAAACGAACACACTTTCACATTTATTATTAAGGATATAGTTAAAACCCTCATTTAATAATTACCATACCTACTTTTCCAATTTCCTGCAACATTCCTCTGACAGGGTGAAACATTAAAATTGGGGGCATACCAACTCAGATTGCAACGTGCCGATGTCAAGCCGGTGAATCTACCTTGCCATGAAATTTAAATAGCTTTCAAGCATTTAAACGATGTTTAGATCTAATTATATATAAAGATAAAACCGTTCTTGATGATAATATTATATTAGTCTTTAAGTATAAATGTATATTTAAAGGAGTATGTTATTTATACTGCAAAAATTTCCCAAATGTACAAACGATCTCTTTACACTTCTAACACATCCTTACGTAATTTTTAGAATTAAACAATATTTATATAGTACAAATTCAATGTTCACACGATTACCTTTTACCTACCACTCCTAAAATGTCATTACGTAAGCTTGACTAGAGTTGGATTGAGATGGCTTTGAGCCATAAGGCCGCCATTTGTACCACTTTAGGTATAGTTTTTGTTTTACTTTATTTTATAATACCAATATACAACAAAGAGTAAATCCATACTAATATTATAAATGCGAAAGTACCCAACTCTGTCTGTCTGTCTGTTACTCAATCACACCTTAACTACTGAACCAATTTGCATGAAATTTGGTATAGAGATATTTTGATACCCGAGAAAGAACATAGGCTACTTTTTACCCCGGGAAATAGGATAGGTTTTATCCCGGAAATCCCACGGGAACGGGAACTATGCGGGTTTTTCTGTGACTGCGCGGGCGAAGCTGCGGGTGGAAAGTTAGTAACTAAATAAGCGTTAGAATTAGAACTGTAGTATATTCGAAACCAATACTAAACTCATAACTTCCATCTGTCGAACAGCAAAACAAAAAACCAATATTACAAGCATCTGGGAAAATAAAAAAAATAACAATGCGAATTGTTGTTCGTACAATCGCGTGTTACTTTTTATAAGCGGTTTTTGTAACAAGAAATGCATTAGTGTCGATAGCACCTGGTTAAACGTAAGTGGAATTTTTTAATTTATCCGTTTTATAAAGAACAGAATGAATAAGCTAAGGAAATAAACAAAGGGAATAAAAATCGTGATATCCTTTTTATTATAAGAACTCTAGGTTTTCTTTGTTTCTTTAAATACATTTTTATGCACACTTTATTGAAAATCATAGTAACTTTAATGTAAATAATAATAATATAACTAAAATATGCATTCTAAATTCTACAAATTATGATTATGTACAATGTATGACGTCTTCACGTAAGATGTTTTTAAAAGTCTTAAGTAAAAATAAAACCATCACGTTTCCATGATAGATACCAATTTATCATGTTCTTAAAAAATGTAAGCATTTCAAACTAATAAGTTAACACATAATTTCTCCAACCAACTGTCCTTTTATCGAAGGAATATTTAAATATTGAACGAACCTCGTTAATTAACTGTAAGCAATCACCCTTTTAATATTTTTCAGTGAAATACTTTTCCATTTACCCTCCCACAGAGTATTTCTTATTCAATTAGTGTCGCTAAATAGATTATAAAACAAAACACGTTCCCTTTTTACTTTATTATGCGGCATCTAAAAGTTATTAGCGAAAGGTTTAGCATACCGTAATTAAATTCAGCTTAAAGGAAAAACACCATTATGTTTTAGGGAAACAATGTTAATGTTGTATGTTATATCCTTAACTAAAAAATTAAAATTTATTTAATTAAATTAAAATTTTTTCTAATTTCCGAATAGATGTCAGTAAAGCGTCGGGACCTTTGGTACCTGAAGATATATATCACCCTGCTTTGGAAATAGATATTTCTGAACTAAGTATCAAATACATAAAGAAATCAAAGATAGTCCGTTACAATTTTTACCGTGCTAACTATTCAGACGTTAATGATTTTCTCTCAAAAATTAACTGGCCATCCATTTTAATAGGTGATCATATCGATGATATAGTTGATGTGTTTTACAGGATACTAAATGAGTGTTTTGTCACACACGTTCCAAAAACATATAAATCTGTGAAAAACTTTCCCCGGTGGTACAACAAAGCATTAATACATATAATAAAAGATAAATTAAAACTTCACAAAAGATGGAAAAAATACAAAAATCCCCTTGACTACGATGAATTTAGTCTACTTCGTTCGAGGCAAAAGATTCTACAGGAAAAATGTTTTTCACTCTACCTTGATCGAATGCAATCGTATATTCAGAAAGATCCGACTTGTTTTTGGTCGTACATAAAATCTATAAAGACGGGCTCAAAAGGATATCCTAAAAGTATGATTTATAAAAATAAAATTTTTTGTACCGAAACAGACATATGCACTGAATTCAACAAACACTTTCATAGCATTTTTGATGAACCTGCTAAGTCATATGAAGAATTCAACCTTCCAGTTTCGTGTCCGAATAATGAACTTATCTCTAATATTTCTTTCAAAATTTCTGAGGTTAAACGTGTTTTAAAGTCACTTAAAGGGAAAAAGGGCGCAGGTAGCGATGAAATACCACCAATTTTTTTAAAACAGTGCTCTGAAACTTTAGCGTTACCCTTGTCCATTATATTTTCGTTGTCAGTAAACCATTTTGGTGAGTTTCCTTCGAAATGGAAGGAAGCTCTTATTGTCCCTATATACAAATCGGGTCCTAAAAACCATATTATCAATTATAGGCCGATTTCTATATTAAACTCACTCAGTAAAGTTTTTGAAAAACTTATACATCTTCGAATAAGTCCTTTAATATATAAATTCATTCCACCAGAACAGCACGGCTTTATAAAGGGACGCTCTACCGTAACAAACTTATCTATACTTACAAACTATACATTGCAACAACTGGATGGGGGTAATCAAGTGGATGTGATCTACACGATCGAATGCTTTTTCGAAATCCGTGTAGATCACATCATACTTCTTAAAAAACTATATGCTATCGGTATACGAGGTGATCTATATTGATGGATCTGTTCTTATATCAGTAAAAGAATGCAGGCTGTAGTGATTGGAGGAGCTAAAAGTAACTTCGTAAATATCTTATCTGGAGTTCCGCAGGGCTCAATACTTGGACCTCTTTTGTACAACGCTTATCTGTTTGATATTTTCACCTGTTTTATCCACTCTAAATATCTAATGTATGCGGATGATAAAAAAATCTATCTTGCTGTTGAATCTATTAATGATTGTAAAAATATTCAAAGCGACCTTACTAATTTAGAAGCCTATTATAGAAAAAATAGAATTACTGTCAATATTAAAAAATGTCAAAAAATATCAATTACTAGAAAAAAGGCACCCATTTCATTCACATATACATTAAATGACGATCCAATAAAAGAAGTCAACTGGGTGAAAGATCTTGGTGTAATTATCGATCAAAAATTAAGTATGACACAGCATATGGACGTAGTCGTGAATAAGGCGCTTAAACAACTTGGGTTTATCAAACGCACTTGTAAAAGTTTCAAAAATATTAGTTGTATCAAAGTTTTGTATTCTACATTTGTCAGGAGTATACTCGATTATGCCTCAAATATTTGGTCTCCATATTACGCTAAACACGTAAATAGAATAGAATCTATCCAAAAAAGGTTTTTAAGGTTTTTGTGTTTTAAAGCTAAACACTGCTTCAACACATATACGGATGTTTGCTTATATTTTAAATTAGAACCATTACAACTTAGACGTATTAAAAATGACTTATTATTTCTTCATGCTTTATGCAATGGAAGAATTGATTCTTCGGAACTCCTAGAACTAGTGTATTTCAACACCCCTCAGTTTAGAACTCGTCACACAGCATTATTTTACACTCCTAATTCTAGTAGTAATTACGCAAAGAATCGAATTATGTGTAGAATTTCTCATATATACAATAAAGACTATAGAGAACTAGATGTTTTCCTTTTATCAAAGCAAAGATTTATAAAAGAAATTAACAAAATTCACATACAATTCGGCTTTAGTACTAACATGCAAGTCCAGACAACCACACATTCACATCACACTAACACTCACACACACATACACACACGCACACAAAGGGAGATTTCAGATTTAACTGTTTAATTATTCATTAACCTTTCCTAAGATATTATATAATTCACCAAAACATGTAATACACTCTTTTCTGATAATATGTCATTTAAAAAATTAACTTAACTAAGTAGTAATCTTAATTGGCTCTTAGTTCTGTACTAATATATTAAAAATTGTTACTTATTGTAATGCTGTATGATTACAAAGAAATAAATAAATAAATTAACATGTTGACAATATTAAACATAAATAATTGGCAGTATCACAGGCCTCATAAATATGAAAAAAGGTTTTGTCCTTTTATCAATAAAGTCATATTTCAGCATCATACGAATGCTGAATAAGCCTGATTATTTATTTTAATTTTAAGGCTCTATATAAAACAGTTTTATGTGATAAATAATTTCCTTTTATTACCAAAGAATTTATAGCATAAATAAGTAAGTTGCAGAATGATAAAACGCTTCTTTTCGCTACAATATTCAAATACTGCGTCTATTATTTACAGAAAATCATGTTAAAGTACGTATTTATCTGCTTCGTTGGATACGCATCGGCTTCACGGCCTCATGGATTCTCCGGGACACTCGTCGATTTTACAGATCCAAAGGTAATTTTATAAAATTACGACTATTCGCATCACTTACCTATGTTACATTAAAATATATACTTGCTTATATCACATGTTGTTACAGACTTTGAGGGATGTACTACTTGACTAATAAAATGTAATAAATCTTTATATATCTCCTTTCTTATGTCATGTCATTCGTATTTTGTTTTGTAAACATTAGAGACACACGACAGTATTTCCAAAAAATTATATTTCTAGGTTTTACTTTTTAATTAAACGAAGAAGTAACATTAAGAATCAGTGCAATGCGCGCTCCAAAGCGGACACATTGCGCTGTGCAGAATATGCATAATAAATAATTAATATTTTTTATTATCGAAGTTTTCGCTCGTAACAATGAGCGCTACGCTTGTGCCTAATGAAGTCCTGGCATTCCTGCAGTATCAGCTGGATGTCATGGATGAAGTTAGCATAGAACAAATTTGCACGAGCAATTTTACGGAGGAAGAGATTCGTGACGCCAAATCACTTCTCTTTTCGGCATTGAATATGGCCGACAGGATGCCGTCTCGCAGGAGGGACGAGAAGGGAGAGAGAAGTCTACGGGACATCATCAAGGTGTTCAAGGAGACCGATCCGGACGACGTGCCGACTTTCGTGGCGAAGGATTTGCGTAAGCTGCCTCCCGTCACATTCGACCACGTCGACGTCACCCGCCTTCTTAAGGATATCACTTCTTTAAGGACGGCCCTAAAGGAGATGGAGTTCAAATTTGGAGCTTCCCAATCCACCATCAACGAGCTGCGTAATGAGGTCGTCGCCCTGCGCGATTCAATTTCATTATGTAGGTCAACGGAGGTTTCAAATGTGAACACACGTCGTGGAGCGCAACGTGAGACTTTTGAGTCAGCGAATTTGACGACGCCGCCGGCCGTCGACCGCGTCACGCCGCGCCCCGCCCGACCCGCGCCTCCCCCGGAGAGCCCGCCACGTGTAGCCAACCCGACACCGGCTGGTTACGCGGCCGCTGCCGCCAAGCCTCCCGTAAAGCGGCAAGATATCACCCGAGATGGAGATCCCGTTAAGCACAGGGACTCCCCGCGCCGTGCGGCACCCTTGTCGAGCGCGAATAGTCATCCACTCGATGAGGAAGGCTTTACAAAGGTAGAGAAAAGGAAGAAGAAAAAGAAGCCCTCCTCCAACAAGTGCGGTACCGCCCCGACCGGTAACAACCACCTGCTGCGGCCCGCCATACCGACGACGCAGCTGTACGTGTCCCGCCTGCACCACTCTACCCAAGCTTCTGATGTAGTGGAGTATGTGCGGGTGAAGACCAAGTTTATCGTGAGGGTCCAGCGCCTGGAGCCGCGCAACAATTTGAATTTTAATTCATTTGTTGTGCGTGTACCGAGCGAGCAGCTGTCGACCTTCATGAGCGAGGAGTTCTGGCCCCGTGGTGTTGTGTTCCGGCGGTTTCGCGGGCGGCTTCGCAACACCCAGCCAAAGCCCGTTCAGCGCAATATGACACCGCCAGTGCCGTGAATTGTGTATAGTGTAGTGCTTAATATATTCTTAGTTGTGTATTAATTTAGTTTAGTTTTAAATTATTATATGTATGTTAGTCTGTAAGGTATTTATAATATGGGTCTGTACAATTTATTGTCTGTTACCTGAAATAAATAAATAAATAAATAAAAAAAAATTAAAACTAGTTCAGCGGTATTTCCCTGTGTTGTATTTATTTTTCGGATGATAATGCTGTAGTTCTCAAAGTTTTATTTAATTTTAGCATACATTTTAACATTGACATACAAAAATTAACTACTTCAGTGTTCAATTAGTTCGCTAAAAAATGTTTTATTCTAAAATCGTACACAACCGTTTCAGTATGATAACATCAAATACGGGAAAATTGAATGGGAGAATATCAGCCAAATGTACATCGTGCCAACATTGTTTGACACATTTTGTTATTTTCGACTTCATGTTGATTTTATAACGTTGCATATTTTTGACGGTATTCAAAAATATTCAATGAAAGCGTATGCGTTTCTGTATGGATGAAAAAGAATGACTGCAGTTTGAATAATATTTACAAAATAATAGTTGCTTTTACTGTATTTGTGAACAGGGAAAAAACGAAGACAGAAACGAAGACAGACAGATGAAGACAGTCAATAGCAAAATATCATTCAAAATCATATAACTTTATTTTGAGGTATTACAAAATAATATTATATTGAAAGTATATTGATTATTGTTTATGATACTTTATTGGAGATTATTTAAATTATTTCTACGATAAGGCATATCGTTTAAAAGGTATTAAACCAAGAAAACGTGTCACAAGATCCCCTCGAAATAAGAAATAGACTTATCAGGCCACGTAAGAACTTTATGTTGGGTGAAACGAAGAGCCTTACATACAAATGAGTTGCTATTGAGAATAAACAATATAACTCGAGACAGATTTACATATAATAAATCGCTACCACAGACTAATAATAATGTACTACGTTCGCTACACAAAATAAAATAAATCCTATGACATTTGTATTACAATTATTGAGCATAACATTAGTATTAAAATGTATTTAGATCAAACGAACATAGAGCTAGAGCAAGAGCATTATTTCGTGATCTTTTAATGTAAACGAAAATTCGTTTTCAGTGTTGTTCAGTATAAGAACATTGCATATAATCTTTTTGAACGCGCTTAGTACAACGAAAGAATGCTCTACGCCTGTTTGCATTAAAATAATTTGAGATAGTAGGGTTAGAATGGATAATGAAATCTCGAATTAATGTTTTAAACATAAATAAAATCCATTATGAAAGTCCTGAAAAACAAAACCACACAAATTATTCTAACAATTAAAAAGGCATTATTGAAATACATTAAGTACACTAAAATACTGAAACAATATTATTTACTCAAATATTAAGCTCTTAAAACAATATGAGGTGCGCTAAATATTTACAGAATTATTCAATTTTGCATATAAAACGCTTTTCAGCATAATATGGCTGATATACAGTTGAATTTGAGCGGAATATTAATTAGTTACAATCAAAAACAGTTCAACCATAAACAATACGCATCATCAGTAAATAAAATAATACAATTGTAACTTTGCATGCAAATATAAGTGAAACAGAATGATGGAGCATGCAATCAACCCTCATTCTTATGCGGATTTAAATTTTTTACTCCATTTGATTTTCTATTGTATGTTAGTTGAGTTCTTGTCCTGCTCTTAAATCTAACGACCATAAGGAATCTTTAAATTATGGAATAAAAAAGAACATTTGTCGGTTGGGTTGCTATTTATGACTATTACGGCAATCGTTTCTTCTATACCATTAAATAATTAAATTAGAGTGTCTGATTTTAATATTAAAATGACCGCATTTTAGCTAATTAATATGGGTACATACTACATACACGGTACACATCCAAAGTAGTAATTGTTACAATTTTTGTCTGTCTGTTTGTTCCGGCTCATCTCTGGAACGGCTGGACCGATTTTGACGACTTTCACTGACTAACTTAGGCTATTTTTAATACTGATATTCCTAAGGGAACGTAAACGAAAAAACGTGAAAAACGTATTCCACGTAAATAAGTTTTTCCTTATATTCCTTAGGGTTATAAGGAAAAACTTATTTACGTGGGTGTAACCGCGGGACGCAGCTAGTTCTGTACCTACTAAATATATTCGAAAGTTACTTTTGCATTATTAAAGAGTTTTGTAAGTTAAGTAGCTGTCTTGGATTTTATGTTGCTAACGTACATGACTGACTTTTTTAAGTTATCAATGCGTTATGTAGTAAAAAGTATGTCATAAAGTTGTTGTATTCACCCTTTAGTATCAAATAATAAAACTTACAATGTTAGCTTGAATTTTTCTAAATATATATATAATACGAGGATATTGACTATTTTCAAGTGCATTTGTTTTTATAAATACTATCTTTACGGTATTTTTTTTTGTCTTCTCCCGCACATTCAAACACGCTAAGGTTTTTTTTAAGTGAAACTTCTCTAGTCGCGCCATGGCAATACTGTCACGTATCGTCGAATCTTGCCAAAGAAGTTTCACTTCTGACACGTGTGCTCGGCACACACGCTCTTTTTTATTTAAAATGTCATGCGAATGTGACCATGAAAAATAGGAGTTAATTTATTTATTTACGAGTATAAAATGAAGTTATTCATTAACAGGTACAAGGTCACCTAGACGCGCTGGTCCGCATGGCGCAGTCGTGCGTGATCAAAGTGCGAGCAACGCCGAAGGACGTCAGGGCTTACTTTACCAATTCATCACCCATCACCAGGTCGGGGCAGTGCTTTGCTGCGTGCATGCTTGAGCAGAGCGACGTTATTAATCATGGAAAGGTGAATTTCGACTTTAAAGTATTTTTTCACATAGTGTTGTTTAGATATTAGCTACATTAAATAATGTATCCAGGAACCTCGCGCATCGTTTCGTCAGAAATGACGATAATATTACATGTTTATCAAATAATTATGGATTTAATTTTGAAAACGCAGAATTTCCTTCAATGATTAAACAATGAACTAATTTGCTTGGCTCAATTTTATTTTAATTAGAATATTTACTTCAAAATATTACCATCACAAACTAAGATGCAATTTTGCAACAGTTTGTAGGTAAAAACTATTAATACAACTAGCGCTTGGTTAGACAAATTTTAACTTGACCCATAGTTAATGAAAAAATATTATTTCCTCAAATTCACATGTATTTACCACTGAAATAATTATTTTCTATACATGTTTTAAAGTAAATTTAATAAAATATTTTCAGTCCCTCTCTATATTTTTTGAATAACAAATACTGTACAGGTAAACCGCGACCTGCTCATCCATCTAGCCAGTCTAGTAAACGGCAAGAACTCCCGCGTAGTCCGCAAACTACACAGCATATCCCGTCTCTGCCTGGACAGCATTGAAGGCATGTCCGACAGATGTCAACTCGCATCCACCTACAACGACTGTCTGAATGAGAACATGATTGAATTTGCCTTCCCGCTAGACCTCGCGGAGGAGGCGGTGAGGAAAATGCCGTTCCATTTGATACAACCGAAGTAAGTTTATTTGTTGAAGGAGAAACCTAATTTAGTTGACGGAACTCGGATAGATAGTATTACGTTAGAAGCATTGAATGAGCTACAAGGTTAAGAGCCTACAAAATATACATCATATTATAATATAAAAGAAAAGAATCGTAATTTTTAGTTAATATCAAATTTCTGCAATCTAAAGTAGGTAACTAATGTTTTATTACAAGGGTGACACAATTATTTTCCAATTTCTCGGATCATTTTCATTGTAAATTAATGGATTAAAATAATTACCATGCCCGAACCTTTGAACCCAGCTTGTTAATCAAATATTGAGTCCCTTTCAATCACATCCTACATTTCCGTCCCTAATTTCTTTTGAACTCAAAAGCTCAATATACATAACAAATTTGTTAACGAAATTGTTCTTGTAACAAGTTATGCAACATGCTTTTCCTACATAAAAAGTATACTTAGTTGGAAACTACGACTAGCCTAACCTCATAATGTATTCTACAAATCACTCAGTAAATAAATTATATACACGATGTTTATCTGTCAACCACAACTTAAAAAAAAAACATATTTAACAATATACACAGTGACCAAACGTAAAAGTCGCTTTTGAACTATCCCCAGATCTTGTAAACAAAAATAGCAACACAAAAGATTCACTCAACTGAATACATCCTTAAATCCTAGCTTTAAAATGCACTATAAAAATTTCATAGGTGTATATCGTAACGTGTACAAAGTTAAACAATGGCTGTGAAATGGAAACAAAACAAAATGGCGGTTCGTCGACACAGCTAACAAAAGCGTGACATAAATATGAGTTATCAAAGAACTAACAAAGGGCAGAAAGAGGCAAGTATTACACCTACGGTTGAACAGGGCTGTACTCTGTAGTGAGCGTTTTGTGGCTTCAAAAACTGTGCACGCTAAAATTAAAAATTACTTGAAATGTAAATATAAAATATAGTAGAGTTTTATTTGTTGTTTTGTATTTATTATGAATAAAGGGGATTTTATTTTTGAAATATAATAATATTCATCTATCGTCTATTATAAATTATAAAATGTAGGATATTCGCCAACTATCTATCGAGTAACGACAATTATCGTGTCATGCGGATAACTTGTTTTAATATAAAATATTGAAAACATTCTCACAAGTCACAACCTCAACATACATGATAACTTACAAATAAAAGATTTTTCATTATAAACCATATTAGTCTCATTTCATCTTACTAAATTGAATTAATTTACACAAAATGCTAGACAATATAGACAATTAGTGGCAACGTTAAGTAATATCATTTTATTATCCATAAATTTGAGCAAACACACATTTATTCCAGAGCTATGAGGTGTCTGAAGTATGCAATAAAATAAATGAACCTTGTTTTATGCGCGTTCAACCAGGTTTCTTGAAATATTAAGTATATTAGTAATAACAGACACGGCTAGACCTATTAAAAAGCACTTTCACGAGCAAATAACCCCTTTAGTTTAAGCCCCATTTCGTAGAAATTTAGGATTTTCCACAATGTTTTCCACATGTGTTTTATCTTGCATAGTAAATCTTAATTTGTATAATGCAGTAAGGTAATTTTTAATCAAACTGAATGAAATAATGTGTTTGGACTGTTGTTACCTTCGTATTGTCCTAATTAGTATCACTACATAGTATGTATAAAACAAAGTCGCTTTCTCTGTCTCTGTTTCGCATCCATGCGGCGATTTTTTTAATAGATAGAGTGATTCAAGAGGAAGGGTTAAGTATATAATTTATTAGGTTTTAGACAAAACTGACGAAGCCGCGGGCTTCTCATTAATGTTCTCATTAAATACATGCTGTATTAGACATAAGGACAAATTGAAAAAATGTTTACAAAATAAATCTGAGGCCCCATATAAAATACATCCCTGCTAACTATCGAAGAACCCGATCTAGGTTAATTTCAAATGGATCCTTACAAGACACGCTTTCATCGTATCTTCAGAGAATAACATCTTAAACGAATATGGACAGAATTTGAGACGAAACTTTGAAGTCACATAACTTTTACTTACAATTGTGAGTTTTGAAATTCAGCAATTTTCGTAATACAATAAAGCCACAACTTAGAGATAAAACGTTTTATCGAATAAATTATTACTTTTATAAACTTTTTTGTGGTGGATAGTGTTGTAAGAAGGGTTGTCCTAATCTAATTATGTATCTTTTTTGCTCTTGAGGGACAAAATAATTTATGCAAAGTTTTTTGATGACCTAGTTACTGGTAAAACCATTTAGAGCGACCTATTTAGATATTTTAGTATTATTATTGTTTCCTCCTTTTTTTATTATCCTATCAATACGTTTCACTTAAAAACAAGTATGTAAAACCTTGAGTTACCTATTTTGTACAAAAAAAACATTGACATGTTATGAAGATTCAATGTGGTCATATCCTCTCGCGCTCTAATATATAAAAAACAAAGCGGTGATAAGGCTTAATTGAAATTTAAATTTTCAAATATTACATTACATACATTAGGTACATACCATGTAGTAGCTTCTAAAACAACAACAGTTCAATTAATTCGATAACCAATCATTTGCTAATTTAAAAGTGCTTCTTTTTATTAACAAAGCAAATTCTACTTCAATTAAATGCATTACTTATCTACTCTCCATTCGATTAAACTCCATCTTTTAATTCGTATCGAAGAACAAAAAAAAATTAATAAAATGTTCGTTCTTTCTTTCAAAGTCGTTACAAAAATGTTTAATGGACCGAATGGACTTTATAGCGGTCCATTTTAATAGCTTCAATTACAGATACCGTTTGTATAATTTCACCTGCGATTTCTTTTACCGATTCGGGAAGGACTGGTGACTAATTGGTCAGTATAAAGCCGTTTACAGATAAAATTTTGGAGCAGTAACGTAAATTTTATGCGGCTATGCAATTTTTACCGTTTATTGAGAGTTGTAAATGATTGGAAATTACATTTAACATTGGTATAGTCCGTTAAATAGAAAATTCTTGTATTTATGTCTAAGGTATAGACTCTACATATCTTTATGTACGTATACTATGTAGTTCTATAGTAATGAAAACTAAAGAGAAGTAGAATACACATTTTTTTAAGTTAAACATTGGAGTAAATGAATACTGTTTAAGACACTTAAATAATGCACAGTGCTTAAAATTTTGAATCATAATTGATAAATATTACAATACATAATGATGAATTATTACGATTCCTTCACAAACAGATTTGTATAACAATTAATCGTGAGCTTACCAAGTCTTAGATTAATTTATATTAAATGAACTTCGTAATGTTTACAAATTTGTTTCTAATTTACAAACGATTGTTACTGTTTTGTTTATGTTTGTTTTAAATGGTCACACACTGGCTAAAGTCATAAAACAATTGCGGTATGTGGCTGTCACCGAACCGATAAAATTAATGGCCCATTTAATGGCCCTATCATACACAATGTTGGTAATCTGGAAACGGCACATATTGCTGCTTTTTGACCCATTTAGGGCAATTCAATAGAAACGTATACAGTAACAAATGTACTCATTTTTTAAAGTATGGATTTCAAAGAAGCGTATGTATGCGTCTTTCAAATTAAATTGACTGAGACAAAAACTATCGTATTAGTGTCGTCCCAGTATCGTAATTTTTGACGTTTTTTTTTCCATTAATTGAAAGAAAGATCATCAAAAATAAGTCAGTCGTGAGTATTAAGCTGACCTTTCACCCGTATTATTACATTTCGTCTAGAAGCTTCTAGCTCTTTATTTAACAACGAATCAACTCAACGCTAACGTATTTGTGGACCGGAAGACCAGGCTAGTGTCCTTCCAAATGACAATTACGTGATCAGAATCGACAATTTTACAGGCCTACTCCCAAGTAACAATATCTAATAAAACATTTGAAATACGAAATAGTTTTTTCGAGTAAGTTTCGTACGTGGGAAAAGCAGATTCTGATAAATTATTGTGTATACTTTTTTGTTCAGACAATACAAGTTTTGACAGTTTTGTTCTAATCTTTTGTAAGACGTGGGTAGTTTGAGGTAACAGATTTTTTGAACCTTAAAAGGGTATAAGAGGGTCAAAGTTTTCGTATTATAATTTATAACAAGGCCAATACCAATAGTTATGTATAATTTTGAATTATACATTATTATTAGATCGAGTACCCTATAAAAATAATAATACATTTTCTTTTGTAATTATTATACCTACCTCAGATTACTTAAAACTAAAACAATTACTTCATTATACCTTATATTAATAATTATTTTCTCTTTGTTTCAGTTTACCACAAGAACTAAGGCAGACGTCGTTTTAAAGCTACTATTTAAGTTTATATTTTTCTACAAATTAAATTATTCGAAACGAAGCAGAGTATTTTATTCAGATGATTTTTAATGAATTCTCAAGCATCCATCCATTAAAAATACAGTGTACAGTAATAAATTGCCTCACCTAACGCTAGCTTGTAGTAATAAAGGTTTAAAATATATTTTTAGTCTGAATAAGACTAAAAAATACTATTATGAATAATGAAAAATGCTCTATTCATAATTATAAAATAATTGACAAACAAATGAGTAATCTTAATCCAATACATGAATAGTTTAAAAAATATGCTGTCATGACACAGTTGGTATTTATCTGAAACCACAAATTGGAATATTTGCAATTGACGTAAAAGCAAGTTCTTCTAATATATACCTATAGAATTTCTATATTCCGTCACCACTAAGAAAGTTTTAGAGTTTCTGGGAAATGAGCGAATTTGAATTAAGTAATTTAATTTCAATAGACTTCTATTTGAACGGATTGTCATTTAAAATTAGTGTTTAAATGTTTCTTGGTAGAAATTATTTCTGGGTTGAAGTAACTTCAACAATAATTAATTTTCTAGGTTCTTGATTTTCCTATTTTAATAATTAAATCTTCTTAACACTTTATCCTTTGTAGAAATTGATAGATCTTTACGTGGTACATATTTATTAACTTTTCTTTTTTTAATGCCTGACTTTTATATTGGTACACTGTAATATAATAAAAATACAATAAAAAGTATCTCGAATCTTCTGAAAGAACATAACTTTAAATATTTATTAATGTCGATGTAGATGAAAACCAGACCCTCAGTTTTAACATTGTATCTGCCACTAGACGAGTTTTAATCAAATATATATTTTATGTACAATTATATTATTATTTTACGTTTTATATAATACTTTCTCTATCGAATTTTAATTGATATAACAAGAATGGTTATTATATTACATTTTATACAGCTATAGATGGTGGAGGAAACCTAATAATAACAATTAGTAATATGTGTTCCAAAATAAGATATAACCATTCATACTCTTTTAAATTCATAAGACTGTTATTGTTAATACACAATAATAGTCTAAATAAATAACCGTATCGCCAAGAAAAATTATAAAAATAACAACCGTTGACGTACAAAAACACCTTGTTTATGCAACCTACAAAAGAAAAATCATTCTTTTGAATTAGTTTAATATTGAAAAGTGCTATTTCTAAGTGGGCACAATAAAAGCTTACAAACAAAATTAAAAAAGCACGCCTTTGAATAACAAAAATAGCCTTTCTTTGATTGTTTGAAAGCCAATGGAAAAAACGTCTTAACTGCGTCTGAATAGAATGAAACTCCTACACAGCGTTCAAACATGGTTCCTAATAAAGGTCTTTATTTATATTCAATACACTGCCACAGACTACATAACAAGTACTTTGTATGAAAATTGGAACCATTTGTTTCAAATTTAGTGAATTTACTGTAGTATTGTTTATTTAGATCGAAAATTTTTCCAAGTATAGGACTTTTGATATTATGTAAACAGTAATTTCAACCTTTATAGCTGTTATTTTGTAACAAAAGGATACAATCCATACTAATAAATATTATAAATGCGAAAGTAACTCTGTCTGTCTGTCTGTTACTCAATCACGCCTAAACTACTGAACCAATTTGCATGAAATTTGGTATGGAGATATTTTGATACCCGAGAAAGGACATAGGCTACCTTTTATTGCGAAATATGTACCACGGGCGAAGCCGGGGCGGACCACTAGTATATTATATATCTTTGCCGTTATAATATTCTTGTAGATATTTTAATGTATGAGAATATTGTATCTACATCATACAAAATTCTCTTTACCATAAAGAGCGGAAATATGAAATTTTTATATACTAAAGCAGTATATTCTTTTACATATCTCCATAAATATGCATATTGCAGTGGAAAATATGTATCGAATCATCCGATAAACCAAACTCATATTTCTGTTCTGTGGAAGATTTCTGTTCATTTGTTTGTCCATAGCTTCCAATAAACTGCCTTTGTTTACGCCGTTCCGCACTCTTGTGTGTTCAGGCCGATACTAATCATTATTTGCTTACTATATCATATGTCTATTAATAGTCGTATTGCAACTTTATTTAATATATTTTTTGTATTTGCTTGAGCTTTTGGGTTATTATATTTGGAAATTAAGCAAGGATATTCAGAAAACAAGGTTACTGTCAGTGTGTTTGTGTGAATAATATAAAATCCCTTAAAAAGTGTATAATTTCTAAATTAAAACATTTTCATTGTAGGCAATCCTACTTAATTATTATAAATGCGAAAGTTTGTGAGAATGTGTGTGTGTTTGTTACTCTTTCACGCAAATACTACTGAACCGATTATAATGAAATTTAGCACACATATAGAGTGTAACTTGGATTAACCCATAGGATAGGTTTTATCCCGGAAATCCCACGAGAACGGGAACTATGCGGGTTTTCCTTTGAAAACGCGGGCGAAGCCGTGGGGGGAAAGCTTGTATACATTAATTCTAAGACCTTCCAATTCCACAGGCTTTCCTTTATACATTTTTTATTTATTTCAAACAACAAACACGTATATTAGATATTATAATATGAAATGAGGATGCTTTGAAATGTAATATGGTTAAAATCAGGTCAAATTCACTAATTTCCTTCCTCCATTTGATATGAGCGAAAATTTTCTCGAATTTCCTATAAATATTCAGAGTTTTATTGACCGATGGACTCCGGTAGGGAAGGAATATATTTTCCTGTTTTGCCAAAGTTCCGTAACTTGACTTCTCTAGCGGATATCGGTCGTAAGCGAAGATGTAAGATAGTTGTATACTCTGTATATATTTACATAACGACCTGTTTATATTCCTATTTGAAATACAATTATGGGAAAATAATGTTTTGGTTTGTATATCCCTTTTTCTTTTATCAATATTTTCTAAATCTTGTTTTTGTAAATACCTTGTAATATTTTATTCAAATATTCTTTTGTCAGAAATTCTTGGGTATGTTATATTTATTAAGTCGTTATATTTTTTGAATCACATTTCAACACTATTAGCTACGCGCCAAAATAACTCAGACATGTTTACATCAATGATGAACCTATACATTGTTTGATATTCTATTTACATTTGATAGTCGATTATAAAGGTTGAAGTATTTATTTACTACCTATACTTTAATATTTTCAGTATATTATATAACAAAATGGAAAATTGTCTGAATTAAGGTATATAAATTCAATTATTCTATTACATATTCTTAAGGAACAGGTCAAGTATTAAAAATACAAGTTCGTTAAATATTTTTTACATGTTACGATGAAGTATTTCTCTATCATATCTTAACGTTTTTTTCTGTTTAACGATAATATTTTTATTTAAATTCGTAAGCGAAATCTGTAGGCATAAATAGCAAAGTATGCAAAACGTTCTTTAAATGCACCACCAATAAGCCAAAGTATAAAAATAATTATGAAGAAATCGTGAACATTTTCTCTGAATAACTCTTTTTCACAACGTTATTAAAGTTCACGCTTTTGCATAAACTGGAATAATCATTTCAATGAATGAATGTAATCTAAAATTCCTGGCATTTGTATGAACTTTATTTCTCTTGGAAACGACGGTTTTAAATAAAAACCTATTCAATTAATTGAATTAACGACCGTTTTTACTGTTTAATCTTTCTTCGTTTCAATTAAATGTTTGTGGTATTTTTTACTCTCAATTATTTTACATGGTCAAAGGTAATGAAATAAAAAATGTAGCTATCAAGTGCTTATTTTTGTCGTGACTTTTATGAATAAGAAATTTAATGTAAATTTTTTTTCTTTATTAGAAATAACTTAGATATAATGACAAATTTAGAGAATTAGGTAATGAAGATTATAAATTATTTACCAAATCTATATATATAAAACTCAAAGGTGACTGATATAGTGATCTATCAACGCACAGCCCAAACCACTGGACGTATTGGGCTGAAATTTGGCATGCAGGTAGATGTTAGGACGTAGGCATCCGCTAAGAAAGGATTTCTCGAAATTCTTGCGGGAACGGGGAAAAACGGGGATGCACGTACAAAGTCGTGGGCGGAAGCTAGTATAATATACATTACATTACAATATTTAACAACAGGCGCAAATACCAAAAAAAATCAAACAATTTTTTGAACTTTTAAGTTACATATTAGAGATATCTTATTGATATGCTACAGGACATAATTTATATGTATAGTCCTATAGTATTATATTATTATCTATGTTCAAACTCATACTCTCGTAGCTACTTGCTACGGTATTGCTACGTCGTAGCCACGTAGCATTTCTCTTGTTTACCCGCAAAAAATCTACAACGAGCGAGACAAAAGTATATTATTCTAAGATTAGGATAGATAAGGGATAAATAAGGATGGGAAATCAGGTGAAATAACCTAAGCCATTAATATCATATCAAAATTTATTTTGTAATACCATTTTGAGGACGAAATGACATAAGAAATGATAAATTTACAATGCACCTAATTTTGATACATATAAGACATTCAAATACAACTTTTAATAGAAAATTTATAATTTTTAAACATCTTGATTATACTGTATAAGCTGACTGTCGGCAAGCAAATCCCGAAAATAAATTTAATACTATCCAACGTCATTCCATAAAATTAAAACAGTCACTATACTTTGTTACATTTCGCTTTTAAATATTACATACATACAAACATCCATTAAAATTATTGTAAATAAAATTATATTATTTAATTGTAACAAAAAATAATGTTACATAATATAAATACCTATATCTTTAAATTATACTCTTTTCAACTTTATTTGGCCGGTTAAAAATCTGCAAGGAACATTATTTTTAAATGTTAATATCAATAATATTGCCTGTCTATTTTTGTTTAATTTAACGTACAATCTTTTAACAATAAACATACGTATTATGAATCTTATTCGTAAATAACTACGCATATATTAATACTTTACAAGGAAATAATATGTGAGATGCTTTTATATTTTACTAAATAAAAAATAGAATTTAATTGAAAATATACTAAGGCGATATAGTCATACTATATAATGGAAGCAAAATTGAGTAATTTTGTTATAATATTGCTATAAATACTTAAACCAACCGAAAGAACCGAAGATATACACAAAGATCAATACAGATGAATAAGGGGCCTTAGACAAAGTAACAATTAAAAAACGATAACGAAGATAGAAGAGGAAAAATGTATGGGATTGACATTAGATAGACCACGTGATCTAACGCGGCGTATGTCAATCCCATACATTTTTGCCTTTTCTAACTTCGTTATCGTTTTTTAATTGTTACTTTGTCTAAGGCCCAAGGACCCTTTACAAAAGTATTTTACATCGAACAAGAAAGAAATTATTAAGCATAAAATGGGGAAACTCCGCTATTATTCAGTAAGTTCACAACAAAGTAATCACAGTGTAGGGAGGAGCGATTGAATAATTCATAATCCTACTAAAAATCCCAAAGTTTAGCGGAGACATCCCACTCTATGCAAACTAAAAGTTGGAAGACCTTAACGGTTTTACATCTAGTGTACATTTCCTTTACATTAAGAAGTAGTTTGACCGTCAAGCTATTAAAATCTAATAATTCAATGCGATACATTTATTTTTCGCGATACTCACGTAAATATTTTTGTCAATTATTTATGCATTAAAATGTATTTTATTAATAATAAACTACGATTATGTTAAGGATTCAAAATTCGACAGATTTTTTATTAATTATGTTCGACTATTTTCAACTATTATTTACTTTTTCACGTATCTTACATAACTTCTTATACCAAAGGGAATTTTCTTAAGAAAATGGCGGGCTGTAAACAAAAACAAATTGTATCATTTGTATCATTTATATACGAAATGTATAAATGTGTGGCTTTGTTGTAACATTATCTTGATGTTTACTGTGTCTTTAAACAAGTACAAGTTATTTTTCGTAGTAAAAATGGCTTTGAATTATACCTATATAATTTTATATGCCAAAATTTTCGTTACAGAGTTTATAATATGTTATTTGTTCTTTAGTAACAAAATATATCTAACAAATCATGATATTTAATTTGAAAAAGTATATTAACAATCCAATATAAAAAACATGTTTACTATACGTTCGTATCGGGGAGGAAATCGCTGCGTTGTCTGTCCATAATTTCAGGCCATATTACTTTATGACCGTGATCAAGGGAGCCCTATGCTTCCTATGAAGGTTCCTTCATTTTTACTTAAGGAGGGTCGATCCCTAATCACTTTAGACATATTATATAGCTTTTATTGCTAAACAACACGTCTATTTGCTTTTGGCAATTTCTTCTAATATTGAAGAAATATTGTGCGAATAGATCTTTCAAATTTTTGAAGATTTAGATAGTGTTATTAAATGTATTTTATGAATAAATCCCAAGGAATAGAAAAGGAATAATCATACGCTGGTATTTTAATTCAAAATGACGTCTTTGATTTGGTACAGTCTAATAATATGATACAAAACTGTGACAACAGTTTTCATTTATCTACTACTTAAACTGTGAATATATTACACGAACAAAAATAATGTTAGCTATAAAAACAACATTTAATCATATTATTTCACATCTCCGTTATAACATCGAACAGAAACAGACCATCAAACAAATAGAAGCTTCAAAAACAGTAAATTGCCTCTTGAATACCATTAAAATAATTCAACCACATAAAACATATTATATCTTTAATTCAACTGTCCACATCCCCACGTCAATTTACATTTCGGTCGATCTGGATAATTCTGTTTGAAGGAACTTATGATGCCCTGGTACCTCTGCCGGTTTATTGTTTGTGCTCTTGCGTTGTTCGATGTGTTCTTGCTGATCGCGGCGTGGCAGAGGAAGCCCCCGTCGAGGACCACCATGCGATACTCTTGAAGGCAGAGTTCTAGCATCTAGAAGAAAGTTTTAGTGTATAAGGTTGAACGAAGTGTAATAGATTAGCATGTAGCTACGACGAAGAGGTATTTGTGTAGTTTCCACTACAGTGCATTTACATCAAATGAGCGAATGCTCATGACCCCACGATGTCAAATTAATTTAGTGAACGCAGTGTAGCAACAGGCGTAGAGCATTCTTTCGTTGTTCTTAGTGAATTCGAAAAGATTCTATGCAATGTTCTAATACTGAACAACACTGAATAATGCTCTTGCTCTAGTTCTAGCTCTATGTTCGTTTAATGTAAATGCACGTTAGAGCAATGTAAACAAGAAAACACGCACACAAAGTTTTGTCTTCGGTTTTTGTATGTGTGAACAAATACAGTCAGTATTACTTCTACCACACATATTATAAGAAATTGTGTAATAAATATATTGAAAATCTCTTAAGACTTTTTAGGTAGTGTATCGCCAAAACGTTTTAACTATTTCATTAGAAGACAATACAATTATTTTTTATTTTATTGTATCTAAATAATAATAGTATTCCTAATAAAAAATATATAATATTATAAAGAGGAAAGGTTTGTATGTATGTATGTATGTATGGTTTTCATGCATAAACTACTGGACCGATTTTGATGAAATTTGGCACAGATAATCTTTAGACCCTGAGAAAGAACATAAGCTACCTTTTATTGCGAAATATGTACCACGGGCGAAGCCGGGGCGGACCGCTAGTAAAAAATATATTTACGATCCGGAGTATTATTATTCCTACCTTCTAAGAAGTTGATTAAACCAATCATATTGCCATAAAAGATTCCCGATGAATTTAATCAAAAGTTTCAGAGGAAATGAAATACCTCCGCTTTTTATACCTTTTGCTTTTCAAAAGAATATTGATATTTAATGAAGCCTCTTGTGAAATCTCTTTAATGAATTGTTTAGAAATCAATTCGCGAAAACTGTTTTGTAATAAGAAATAAGTCTTCTTATTTCTTACCCTAAATCCGAAAATATTCTGTTGCCAAGGATAATTTTCCAGCTTCTTAAAGTTGGCGATATTTTTCCGTTGTTCTCAAATACGGAGAACATTTAATACTAAATGTATTCAACATTTAAAGCATTTGATTGGTGAAAACAAAGAGAAAGAACCTCCATCGTATTGTAATTATACCTAAATGAAATAAGTACGAAAACCATTTAAATATTACAACAGTTTAAACAATAGGTTACATGCGACCTCCTGTATTTAAATTATAAGAGAATAAACATTACTTTACCTGTGTCATCTTATCCTGTTTCCCCTCCCAGGATAGACTCTCACTGTACCATGGCTCCCGGTGAGTGCCGAAGTAAAGAGGCTCCCAGCGGTGGTAAGGGTACTCCCGGCGGGCTATCAGCATTGGCTGTGAAAATAGCTTCATACAGTAGCTACATACTTATTATTTATACTAACTATTATATACTAGCTGAGCTTCGCGGTTACACCCGCGTGGCTCCGCTTCTGTTGATCTTAGCGTAATGATATATAGATTATAGCCTGTAACTTTCCTCGGTAAATGGGCTATCTAACACCGAAAGAATTTTTCAAATCAGACCAGTAGTTCCTGAGATTAACGCGTTCAAACAAACAAACAAACTCTTCAGCTTTATAATATTAATATAGATTTACATTGCAATTTGCAACCGATGTCCTCGCTATATGGTGACCAACTAAATATGTGTGCTCGTAATTACTCCGAAATATGACATATCTGTATAAAACATTACATCAATCCCGCGCTTTTAGCAAAACAAACTATTCAACTAACAGAATTGTTTAGAAGATTAGACCATTTTCATGCATAAATAATTTGTAACGGTTCACTAAAGAATAAAATTAAGAACGAATATAATATAACTTTTTAAACTATATAAGTATACAGTTACTTGTGCCTTCAATCGAGTACTCGAATAAAAAGATAACCATTTAAAATTTAAACGCATACAAAGTACAGTTCAACCTAAAACATACGTCATGATTCAAACTAGTCCCTAACATAAATACATGTCGCAAATTCAAGTTCTGTTAACCAGTTTAACTCGGTAAATGTTAGTGGCTTTACCTTGGTCGCATATTACTAAATAGTTACAACGTAGTATGGAATATACATGAAACTTTACCAGTACACGACTGCTAGTTAGCGGTGAATATTGTGTTGTCTATTTCAGATCCTATAGGATACATTGTTCACTGGTGGTTCACTGTACATCGTTAATACTTTATGAGCGGTTGCTTGATATATAGAATCTTGAATAAATAGAACAACGGAAATCAGTATTCCGAATACTAACAGAAGATATATTACTTCCGAAAGCCCCTGTTACACCATCATCTTATATTACTTCTTCTTTTATTAAAATTACTCGTATCTTAAATATACTTACCTATTTTACTTAATCACACAAAATCAATACAATGCTGAAGAGTTTATTTGTTTGCATAAACGCGCTAATCTCAGGAACAATAGGTCCTATTTGAAAAAATATTTCACTGTTACATAATCCATTTATCGAGGAAGGCTCTATATCATCACGTTAAGACAAATAGGAGCAGAGCAATGCGGGTACAAAAGCGGGACACAAGTAGTATGAAATATGAGAGAGATATCATAAATAATTTATAAACTTAGAAGTTTATAAATTATGATATAGATATCAATTAGAAAATACTCTGTAATTAAGCTAGTTTAATATAGTCGAGCGACACATAATTACGTAGCAATTAGTAAGTTGCCACTATAGGGATAAAATTGGATCCTTCCAAGATTGAAGCATCAGCCACTCGCGAATTAGGTTGACGTCCCGCCATGATGGATCTGCTTATAGAAAATGGCGCGGAATATGACAGAGATGAAGGAGTTATAACAGCCTTGATATTAATATTATTACGCAGGCTTATATTAGGTACATACCTACGTAATTTATACAAAATACATAGCTAGTAATGATGTCACACTAAAAAAATATAAAAGAGCTATTTTTGAAAAAAAAATAAAGAAAGAACAGAACGATTATTATTAGTATTTGAACCCGCGTGATTTGTATATACAGCTTTTGCTTAAAATGAATTTACGAAAAAAAATCATAACCAACTACTAAATACGGAAGTAATGTGAAAAATTCCATCTTAAAATGGTAATATTACAAGCTAACATGGGCGATTAGACAACCTACTATAGAATTAATCAGTGTACCTACACAAAGTAATAAATACTCAGTAAATACTCTATACATAAATGTTCACAAACCTCCAGTATGGCTGGTGAAGGTCGCAGTAACCACGTCTGAAGTCCAGGAAACCGTTGGCAATGGGAACAGACTTTCTGGTGGAAATACATGGCGCGGTTCGAAGTCACCATGTTCACTAATCTATGTAAACGACAACAAACAGGATACACATTACATGATATGAACATATTGTAGAAACTCGCTACAGAAGTGTTGGCGACGAAATATAAGAAAAAATGTCGCCACCAAGGCTACATATTATGTGCGTCTGTACAAAATATATGAAAATTGAGTCAAGTGTCTGTCGCTGGCCACCAGTGGCTGTAGTCGGTGGCCCGTTAACGCCAACCCTAAAAATGTTTTAAAATACAAGATAAACGTTAACGTAACCAGTTAAACGTTAAAATAACGCAAAGCACTCAAAAAAATTCATAAAAGTGTAGACTTTTATGAAATAAAGTAACGTTTCAAATAATAACACAATATTATGTCAGTAAAATATGAGAAACTCCATCTAAGAATAATTTAAGTTAAATACATTTTAATGTGACGAAACTATAATAAAATGTTCCTACAAGATAATATCCAATAGGATGAAGTTACGAAAATCTTCAAAACGTATTATAACTTTATAACACGAAACTTTATTAAAGTAGAGGTTTAATTAAGAAACCTAATATTGGTCTGAGAAGGTTAAGAGGAACTTTATTAAAATATAATTTTGATACTCGGAATAGAAATTATTACTGATACTGTATAAATATCTGCCTAGTCAATATCAGATGATTCGTAAAACCGAAATTTAGCGACCGAGAGAAATTTTCAATATAATTAAAAGCTAAGGGTGCTCTAAATTGTATGAATAAGCAATTACAATAATTTAAAGTCAAAAACAACATTTTCCGTCTATCGCGTTTCTATTAATTATTAGAAAATCTGAATGAAATGATGCTTCAAAGCTAAATAATCCCGGATAAAAACATATTTCAATTTATTACTCTAATTTAGAGCTGGATTTTGCGTTCACACTTTTTATTTAAATTAAGAGTTGTAGCTGTTATTTCATTTGTGTTACGTTTTATTATAAGATCAAGATTAAAAAATTTTTCTTAAAATCCTGCTTTAAAATGATAAAATATTACCAGAACTACAAGAAAATAGTTTTATAGATAAATATTGCACCTTATATAATTTTCCACAGACAACGCCACGCGATTCAAATAAATTTATTATTTCAATTGTAATTTGTAAAACGAATTTACGCGACAGCATTCTATATTTTCATCCCATCTGCTAAACGGTGTCGTAAATTTTACACAAGAAATATAAAATTTAAAACCCTATCATCGTAAAACCCGAAGGACCATATGCCATATAATAAAATAGAGTGCGTTGAATCAAATTTAGCTAAACTATTTGTAATATCCAATGGTTATATATTATATCTTTATTTTATTAAAGCTATAAATAAATCGTAAATTATAGAAACACGTAAAATAATTTTCCGGATTTTTATCCTTATTAAATTCTGAAAAATAACCATTGCGAAAGTTATTACAATACCTATTACTAGACTATTATAAGGTCGTTAAATACTTATTAATTAACTATATACTATACTAATGTTGGATTTTCAAAATTATATCGCAAGTAAGTTGGTCCTCTATCAGTTAAGGATGTTATATTGTGATCCTTTTATGTTGCTAACTTACTATTAAATGCGTTTAAGCTTTAAATTCTAGAACATTATAAACTGCCGGCGCGTGGATCTACCTACGTAGTAAGCCCTCTCTTTACACTGCTTCTCAGTCATCTACCCTTTGTACAGATTTAAAATCAAAATATAAACGCGTAGTGTATATTTATAACTGTCAGTCCTACACGTCGCAGTAAAAGCACAATTTATCAACTTACGTGTCTTTGTCGTGAGGTATCTCCTCTCCCCTTTCCACCTCAAAGAGCGGCACTACAAAGACTGTCTTAGCGAAAATACAGCCCTCGTCGCGTTTCTTATCGCCCATAAGTTTCCGCACCATTCTCAGAAATTTCGGCGCTAATCCATCGCTCGGCACCATTTCTATATCTGACACAATAAAATAGTTTGTCTTTGATGCATTCCTAGCGACATTCCTTCCCACGTTTATGGGATATATCATTTTATGATCGCGCCGAAACGTCGGAATGTCAAGCACTTCGGGGCCGGAGCAATCAACGAAATGCAAATTCGGTGCGCCTTCCTCCTTTTTGCTTATTTTCGCCATCATGCGTTCTATTTTCTTTTTCCTCACCCATTCTACATATCCCGCCCTAGTTTTTGGATTCAAATTCTTATATCTTTCCAATTTATCCCTTAGTATTTCTTCTACAGAAACATTTGACGTTGTTGTAGAAATTTCTGTGGTAACTATTATCTGTTCCGGTTTTCTTATTTTTGGCGGATGGCGTTTTGGATAAAAAAGATGTAATGATACTTTCGACATACCTGGATAACAAGAGCACAACTGTTTCATTATCTGAATTGTAATGTCCATATCATAATTAGGTACGTAAACAGCTAAACTGATTGGCCCGTCCCAATATTTGGCAATTTCAGCAATGTGATAAATGAATTCCGGGGTCGCTTGCGTCGCATACGTCACCGCATCATATTTGCTGTTATTGGCATATGCCATGCCCCTGATTGCGTTATAGATGACTCTGTACGGTCCATTAATTCCTGCTTCGGGCGTCGTGAATATTGGAAATGTCCCCCAATCGATATAATTTGGTAAACCATAGTTGAACTGGCAATAGCTACTGTTGTCGTGAGGGTATCGTCCTCGTAGAAAAGCCCCTGGTCTGTATTCAAAGTCGCCAACTTGAGGAGAGGCATGAGGGTGCTCATTATGTTTGAAAGCATAGAAATGAAATATCACAGTAAGAGTTACTACAAAGGTAATAAATATAAATAAAGTAGAGTGTCTTCGGGTTAGTCTATACGTATATGCCGCGCAAACTCGTATACATCTCGACATCGTTTTAATTCATTATATTTTAAAAGAGAGGTTAATTCATAGATATGTTTTTTTAAACATTATTTCGATATTTGTGCTATTTTAAATTGGTTCAAAACATGTTTATTGGAAAACGTCTGTAAAACGATATATTTAAAAGGTCCACTGTACAATAATTAACGAAAACAGGGATTTTTGTCTAAATACGAACACCTTTGTTAACGAAACACAAAAACACGGGATCAAATTTTGTTGCACACACACATACACGTTGAAATCACTTTACATTTATCGTAACTAGGAAGAGAATTTTAAATATTGGGATACTTTGCTTTATTATTGTAAATATTGCATGTTATTTTTGCCAAAAGTAAACCATTTTGACAGATGCGCGCGCCTACTTTCTGTCAACCTGAACCCGGAGAGCGCATGGCATAACATAGAAATCAATAGAGCCGCTAACGTCAGTAATAATTCATTTGAATATTTCCTCATTGGAACTTTTTCGCGGAAAATTTATTAATTGAATGCTATTATTACTAATATTTATTATATGCGACGTAACCCAGGATATTTTTGAGAAAAAATTATAGGCAATTTCTAGGGGAAGGTTTCCGAACCCGTTCAAGGTTCTTTTTCAGATATAAATATTAATGAGGCGTGTCACTTCATTACACTTCATTATATAGTGTATTTCTGATGAAGTAAATTTTTTATTAGATTTTCAATAGTAGAAGGAATTAGATATGCTATCAATATCTGACCTGAGCTCTGAGCCAGCTGTTTTAAAACTCCTTGAAAAAAGAAAAAATCGCAAAAGTTAACTATACATGAAAGTTAGACATTACCAGGAAAAAAATGAAAATAAACCTTAATTAAAAACTCGATCGTTTAAATTTGGGAGCATTTTATTCCTCAAAATATTCAGTACACAGCTATTAATTTGCAAAGTAAATTAAAATCTACGCTATTTATATTAATTTCCTTATTTTCAGTATTCCAAAGCGGAAAGAAACAACGCCACTGAGTGACGGGCTGCATGATCTTATCAAAACTGGAAATGTTCCTGACTATTAACTATGTATTATTGAATGTTGCATGTAATTGAAATATTTTTTAATACAATGAATGATGGAATAT
This sequence comes from Colias eurytheme, assembly GCA_907164685.1. Taxonomy (NCBI): domain Eukaryota; kingdom Metazoa; phylum Arthropoda; class Insecta; order Lepidoptera; family Pieridae; genus Colias; species Colias eurytheme. Next base: position 49,847 of record CAJQZN010042400.1, on the reverse strand, counting down.
TCTTACGGCAACCGCCTGTGTACATAAATATAACAATATATCGAAAAAAAAATTTTGTAGTCTTATTCGAATATGGGGAAAATGTAAGAGAGTTGTATGCATTCTGTATACGTCAGAATAAAATTAAAAAAATGTACTAAAATTTCTTCTTTGCTCTGGAATAAGATCAACAATGCGAGAAATCGATTAACGATATGATAGAGTAACTTTATATTTGAATTAATAATGAATATGTACGTTGCTTAATAGATATCACCATTTTTGAAGTGAAACTTCTTTATCGGGGTTGGAAAAAAATTTAGTGTAACATTTTTTCGATACGCGTGACATTTTTCCGTTACGCGCCATTTTGTTCTTATCCCTACCACGCATGATTTGACGTATTTCTGTTAAGTTGCATAGAGTAAATTATTTTTTGAAAAATAAGGTTATAAAGAAGTTTCACTTCTTACGTGTGTACACTAGTACACGCACACATTTTTTATGTGAAAGAGCAACGCACTCTACAACTCATATAGAGATAAATAGATTATGTGGCGCGTAACAATGCATGGGCTATTTTATTGGGATAATGTGAGAAGAAAACTGTATTATAAAGCTAGTTTGTTAAATGTTGGCTCATTCGTAGACCACGAGGTATCAGTACATTATTATATATATATATATATATATATACCACGTGTGTGTTAGCCATAATTATATCCTACTAGCGGTCCGCCCCGGCTTCGCCCGTGGTACATATTTACGTTTTCTCTACATAAGAACCATCCTCGTACTTCAAGGAATATAATAAAAAAAGAATTATCGAAATCGGTTCAGCCGTTCTCGAGTTATGCGCTTACCAACACATTTTGCGATTCATTTTTATATATAAGAGATGAATATTATCAACTGCGGTTAACATAAATTAGGTCAAGCTAGAACACTGCCAATGTAGCTAAATTTCGAACATTTATTAATAAAAACCACTGAACAGTTTATCAGTTTACGTCGGAATTAACCCATTTATTTAAAGTTCGGTGTCTTGATGAGTAACCGCTTCCTCGATGTCTGTTAAGTTCGTATCGGAAGTAGATAATTTTAAGTTCACAGCACGCTATAGAACGGCTCAAAACAGTTCCCATTCAAGCTTTCAGTCGAATACTTTAGAACAATGAGGAAGTCTGTACACGAAAAGTTTAAGAGCAAAATTAATTTCGTTAAGCCGCTCTACAGAAAGGGGAAAAACGATCAAACTTCCAAACGAGTTCCATTAGATTGTGACAGGACATTAAAACTACGTGGCGATGGTGTTGATTTTGAAAGAAAAAGTACAAATGTTTTGAACGTAAGAGGTAAAATTTGTGATGAAAGAATAAAAGAATTTCGAGTCACACTGCCAGGTGCTTGCGACGGTGAAATAAATATAAGTGATTTATATCAAAATGTTAGAAGTAGAGAGTGTAGTAATATCTCTCCGTGTGTGTTCCGGACATTAAAAGATACATCCTTCTGTGTTCCTAAAACTAGAAGTCTTAATAACCCTACTAGAGGTTATTTAATGGGAGACGGAATGAATCAAACAGAAGTTACGAAAAATGGTGCTAAAATTGTTATACATAAGGTAATTTCTGTCCTGTTTAATATTATCTGGAAATTAAGTCAAAGTATTATTATCAAGGCAAATCTTACATCGCATTAACTAAGCTTAAACTATAAGATACGATTCAATTCCAATAATTCTATAAAAACGTAATAAATATAACTCACTCCCTATTTCAATTCATTTACAACATGAATTGCACCCTTCTGAAATAAATAACTTGCATGGTACACGATATTATACTGTACTTTTAGTCGTAGGATAATTATTATAAATCTATTCTTATCAAGAAACATGTATAATTCCTTTAAAGATGCCTGAATCATGGCTAAGAGTATATCCCGCGCGGAGGATAGCCGGGGAATCAACTTGTTCAATAATAATTCGATGCGTGGTGTGTCAACTGGGCCTTACGACATTCCTTGTGTTGTGGACCATTATTGCAGTTTTTGTGATACAATCTTTTGAAGGTTAGTATTTTAAAGCTAAACTTCGTTTGTTTCGAGGATCTGCTCTCAGGAACTGCTGATTCGAATTGAAAAAATATTTTGAAAAGGCTTTTTCCTTAAAAAGAACAGACGAAGTTTCGTTGAAGAAATACTTAGTTATTTTAAGTAGCATAAAATTAAATGATACGTAGGGCAGTAATAGAATGAGACTACTTAATAAATAAAGCTCTTATCTTTTTCTATGTTACACACAGTCACATAGTTCTGTGTCATATTAGCTTCATTTTTTATTTTTCGTGTAACGATATATCAATCTTATCGTCAAAATTTTATCCGCAATTCGTTTCAACTTATCGATTATAGGACCTCGACTAAAAGTTTTCCTTAAGAACTGTTGAAAGGCACTTGGGTAAAAACAGATTATATTTCAGGTTCACTTAGAAATATCAAGTCTCAAAGTAATTTTAGTGATTTCGTAAACAATTACGTTGCTAAGCAACTAAATATTCTATCGAGTTAGTTATCCATTTCGAAACCTAGATATCATCGAAAACATACCGATAATAACCTAGCTCTAAATTAAACAATTGACTATATTTCAGTTGTGATTTCTTTATTTGTGTATAGGGCCACATGAAACAAAAATTTCAATAGAGTTTGAGAGGGATCAAAACCAGCTCGTAATCGACCTAGCAACGGAATTAAGACAGGTAACAATTTTTATTATAATATTTTATTAAACCCGAGAGGTGTTATTTATATTTGTTGTTATCTTTACAACAATATTCTCCTCATAATATTCACCAGTGTTTTTCATGGAAAACGACACGTCGCTAGAAAAAGGACTTTGAAGTATTTCATATAAATATGCATAAAATCCGTACCACACAAAATATAATATAAACATAATATGTTTTACATACATATTTATTTATTTAAATACTGTGTAGGTACCTAAGGTATTATAATTATTAATATTATCTGTGCTAATACACAAAATCCTAATTACAATCAGTAAGAAGTAAAACCATACTTCATTCAAGTCAATACGCCAAGAGAATGGGTATGCGAAAAATATGTTCGAACCAATTTGCATATCTCATGAAAATGAAATCTGAATATTCAAAGCAGGATTTCGCCACGTGCCTCCGTCGCCATACTTGAATATGAATAAGATTATTGTTAAAGAATTCACTTGAAAGATCTACTTCATTTTGATCTCAATATTTTCATGTTCAGTTTAAATTGAGACTTGAGCGCAACTAAAATAGCTGCATAGTATGAAATAGTTAGTGCTTAAAATTTTTTGACGCAGTTAGTATAGATTGAGATAGATAATTCTCAATAAAAAAATGCATAAAAAAGTGCATTCATTCGCAACATAAAAATCTCACTAATTAACATAATTATTATTGTAATATCTAATATAAATTTCATGTATCTAATATAAAATGCCATTTTCGTTAAATTTTAATATATATCTTAAATCTTTCAGTTAACTCTATAAAGATAAATACAAACTTCCAAAACATTGGCTATTGCAATCATCAAAAGACGTCCAAAGCAACATTAAATCGACTTTTGACCCATTTGGTGCCATTTCAAATTCTATAAAATTTATTGAACCTTTCTAAAAGAATTTTCTTTCAAAAATCACACGTCTATTCACGATATATTTAACACATGAATGAATTATTAAGCTGGCAACGTGTTTAAAATGAATTTAAACGATAACATTTTATGTTTTTCTTGCTTATAACTCCGGGATACAAAATAGTATTTACATATCTCTAGACGGTATTGCAGCATGACATGCGTTACGTGGTGTCATGCATGAAGAATCGTTTTCATTTATGGCCATTGTACACGGGTAGAGTAAATGGTAGAGTAGAGCGGTAGAGTACTAACTACCCCCTTACTATACTAATGTAGACACCATTGGTAGAGTAGAGTACTAAAAATTCTACTAAAACTGGTAGAGTACTGAGTAGGTAGTGACTGGTAGAGTAGTATGCTAGTTCACTCTACCTGTGTACAGCAGCCATTAATGATTAAAATGAATGAAATGCAAACTACGAGATGGTATATAGCTGATTGATAAACCTTCCTTTTTGAAGTGAAACTTAGGCGCGTTAAGAGTAAAATTTCAAGGTGACGATTTTGGTATAGTTGAACCTTGCTGAAGAAGTTTCACTTCTGAGTTCCGACACGTATGCTCGGCACACACGCTCTTTTTCTGTCCTGCAAGTTAGAATGACATGCACACAATATGATCATTTAAATCGGTGCATGTCATGCAAAAGCTTAGAGTGTTTCACGCACTATACTAAGGCTATTTTTTCCGTCGTTTTTGCAGGATGGCAATTTACATAAATGCATGTCATGCTTACGTAACTGTCTAGGGACTACTTTAGAAACATACCTTGTTACGGTTAGAAGTGCTTACAAAATATATAAAACTTTTCTATCTTTATAAAAATTTTCAACTAAGCTTCTGAATGTTGGAAAATGCTTCTAAAAGGACATTCTGCTATCATTTCTTGAATGGACAGATTTTACTATTTCAAGCGAAGATAAGATTGGGAAACTTTAGCGAAATGTTTGAAACTAAAATTTTTATTTTAAAATTCCCAATGCATTGGTTTTACGTTCAACATAGGTAGATTTTATTTTTAAAATAGTCTTTTATATCTCTTCATGTAACATTTTATATTTTTAATTTAATACAAGAGTACATAAATGTCATTAAATACTTAGTTAATTTAATTCAATTCAACTCATACTTAATTAGCTAAAATATAATAAATACAATTACGTAAAAATTAATATTTATTATGTCATAGTTGTTTATTCAATTATAAATAATTACTCAACTCACATAGCTTGATTACGTACGTATTACGAGTTATTAATTTAAAATATATATTAAAAATTAAAATTAATTAAACCCATAAATGAACTTGTTATAAAATCAAAAACCTACATAGATTACATAATAATGGACGATAAAATATGCAGTATAATATAAGTTATTATTATAGCAATAAGTTATTATTTATAACATAAGTTATTATTTTACAAAGTATCGAAAGTTCTGGAAAATGCACGTAGAAACTTTTAACTACATTTAATAGAAAACTTAACACTGCATGTTGTGTAGAAGATTAAGTTTAAGACCTAGGTGTTGATACGGTTCTAACGAGAACGAGTAGAGGTATAAAAGTTTTAATTCTTAGCTCAGTTAAAACTATATTGAATTTGATTTAAAAATTTCGTATATGAAATGAAATATTGACGATTTTCAGGTTTTATATTGAGGTATTATTACTACGTATAGAGAGGACACCTCCTCGGTACAGTGGTTGACGTGTGAGCGTAGAACCGAGGGGTCCTGGGTTCGATTCCCGGTGGAGACGAAAAAAAAAATGTCTCGGTCTGGCAGGACACAGAAGGCTGATCACCTACTTGTCCCTAAAGAAAAATCGATCAGTGAAACAGATGTAGGAATAATGCATCTGCCCCCTACCCCACTACGGGGACACGGGACTTCACTTTTTTATAGAGAGGACACCACGAACAAAATCTGTGCGACATGTGCAGCGGTGCGGGGCGGCTAGTGAGTCAAACACTTTGTAGATATTCTGGACGACGATATTCCTTATAAATTAAATCCAATCAATGTAACAGAAAATATTGTTTATCTTATTAAAAAAAAATAATAAACTTATCAATTAAAACCAATCAATGTACTTAACAATAAAAATTGGCTTGAGACGATTGGCTCTAACTCGTGTTACAAATAGTGTAGTTAGCGATGTTCTCTCTAGTACGTAGTACATAGTAACTCAATGTTTTCATCAATATCGTTTATAAAAAAAAGTATAACATTTCAATTCTCATATTTTTTTTAACTCTTTGGCATTCCGAAAAGTGTGTATTTATTACCACAAAGAGAAAGAACTGTTTTTGGCTCCCGAAAAGCTTTTTTATAGCCTTACTTTATCTAACTACTAATCTGTAATTGACACTTTAATTAACATTCAAAGCCGAAATCAATATTTCACTATCAACGTCCTTTTATTATGTAACAAGGTGACTCATTATAGCCTAATTATATAACATTACATGTACATTGAGTCACGTAACGAGTGGGTGAGCTAACTAATCCTTTGTACGTATTAATTACGTTTAATGCCGTGATTTGAGATATTATTCGCGATAATAGGATCATGATTCGCGTAATAATCTACTTGAATATGATGCATGGTGTCTTGGAAACAATAGTGCGTTATGTACGATTATTAATCAGTTATTATCTGATTAAACTCAAACTCAAACATTTATTTATTCGATAAGACTTCTTCTAGAAGTAGTTTTGAATCTACATAACATATTTTTAACATGTACCACCGATTCGGTAAGCAGTATCTATGGACAAGAACCAGCAAGAAACTCCATAGTTGCACTTTTAAAATCATGTCAATGTAACAATTTACAGGTATTCTGTTAGTACATAATGTTGTTGTTTTTAAACTGTTGCTTTGCTTGAGACCTTAAGATTTGATTTTGAATGGTTTCAGTGATTAAAAAGAGATTTTTTAATTTATATATTGACGACATTAAGTCGACACCCTTAGTCCAGCAAGTGGTTGGTAACAGCTACTTTTTTTTAAGCGAAATCATTATAAACTATAGATGTTTTACATGAAAGCTTTTCAACTCAAAATATTTTATTTAATTTATTTAATTATTTATTGCACACACAAAGGGAGTAGAGACACATAAAGTACAGGTAAGAGGAAAACAAAGTGTACAAACGGTGGCCTTATCGCTAGGTAGCGATCTCTTCCAGGCCACCGTAAGTAATATGTAAGGAGAGACGTTAAAAGGAGGTGGGTGAGCAAAAAAATAAGGCGTTAGGGAGAAAGAAAGAATAATTATAAATATTCAATGTATATAATATATATCACATACAACAAATACATAGAAGTATATAATAAGAGAAAATATAATTATAACTATTAAATAAATATAACATATAGAACAAGTATATAGTAGTATATATATAACAAAGAAGAAAATAAGATAACAGTAAGGAAATAGAGGAAGAAGCTAAGCAAGAGAAAGATAGTGTGATTTAAGAAGGTGTTTAAAACTCCTTAAGGATTGCGCTTGACGTACTTCTAGTGGAAGTTCATTCCAGAGTTTGGCAGCACGAACAGCAAAGGAATGACCATAAAATTTGGTGTTCGTGACAGGGACACGCAAAAGTAAAGTTTTGGAAGGACGAGGGAAAGGAGAGGTAAAGAAATCAAATTTATCTTTGAGATAGTGAGGAGCTTTAGGATCAAACAGGACAGAGAAAAGAAGATGAAGGATGTGGGAGTTACGGCGGAATATTCAACATCAAAGAAATAAAATTCTCCTTTCCACAAAATAATTTACATATTTTTCTATTCTAATGCTATATTATAATATTTTATTATTTCGTCAAAATACTAAACATTACAATATATACGACTTAAAAAAGGTAATTTCGATATTTAAGAGAAAAAAATACATAAAACTTGAATTTATAGATAGTAAATACCTTAACATCTCTATACTATAAAAATGAATCGCAAAATGTGTTGGTAAGCGCATAACTCGAGAACGGTTGATCCGATTTCGTTAATTCTTTTTTTATAATATTCCATGAAGTACGAGGATGGTTCTTATGGAGAGAAAACGTCAACATGTACCACGGGCGAAGCCGGGGCGGACCGCTAGTTTCACATAAATATATGCGGCAATCTGTATGCAGTGGCAGTTATGTTCTACATAATTTGCTTTTTTCAATATATTTTGTGGACAAAAACGGAATAATTTGAATATCGGCTCGATAAAATATTTTATTAAAGCCACCGAGCTCCATTACCATACGGGTCGCTTAGAGCTTCTTATTACATATTTCGTTTATATTGAAAAATACTGCGCCTCTAATGGTAGTCTGAACTATATTTCAATGAGACTTGTGAAAAGAGGTACTGAATTCCTAATAATAATATTTTGGAGCGTGGAAGGTTTTTCAATTCTAAACAATCTATTCGACTAGCTGCTAGCTGGCTGAATAACACAGAAACATGTTTAATGAGCGCTCAGCAGTCTATTTTTAATGAGCTTATAAAACCTGCCATTATATTTGTCGCTTTAAACATGATGTTACAATTAAATTCGTTAGCTTTGCACTTACTATAACTATTATTTTTATACGAGACTACTATACACACAACACTTACCTATTAAAAAATACAGGTGATCATTTTAAATTTTAATGAAACGAAATGAAGCATAATATGCTCTCATCTCTACATATTTTCTTTATTTAATATTTATTTGTTGTATATTATTTCCTTACAATTTTTCACAAATTGAAAATGTCACCACGTAACAAAACAATCCTTGAAATCGATACAACGTAGGTATACTCGTGGACAAGTAATTTCCTCTCCTATGATAAATCTCTCAAAGGCCAATCGTATTTGCGTGTAAGAAACCGTATTGTATTGTAAAACACGTGTAGACCTTCAATATCGAATATCTTCAATAAAAAGACGCTCAAGTATTAAACATACGGATTCACAAGAAATTTAATTTCGCGTTTTCGATCGTTATATAGACTCCTTCACCGCATCTACTTTCGGAAAGCAATTTTACTTCGAGACCAAATCAAAGTCACATACTTGAATCGCTCTTGAGAATAAATAGATTTTACTGCTAATCTACATATTTTTAGAAATCTTGGTGATATGGTGGTTGTGTATTTAGAGGGTAAGATGAGGGTCTAGCATGAGCCTTTGTGTAGAGATAGAATTCTGTCGGAATAAGTTATTAGATCTTTTATAATATAAAAGTGGTCCCCGTTATTACTTTCTTTCATGATAGTTATATGAGATACAATATTGAACTATTTAAATAAACTACCTAAACAAATAGAACGTATTGGGCCAATCTCTGTCCGAAACAAAGGTTATGTAGTATGCTTGCAAATAAAAGGATATATTTTTACTATTTGTCTCCTTTTATTAATTATCTATAGGTATTCCAATTGGGTTTTTATCAAGAAGCTTATATATCTAATACACTGGAGATTGCACTATGACCATTAACTTGTAACAAGAAAATATGACGTTGAATGACGCCTGTATGTTTTCTTATCCCTTTCACACCAATTTGACCCGATTGTAACTGAAAGTATATTTAAAACATTAACGGCCTTACTAATAAAAAGATAAACAATGGATACATTTCTACCATTTTCTACCATAGCTGTGTCCTGCTCTTGCTCACATGAAACGTCAATCATAAAAACAAGACAGATTATTGCAATAACCGCAATAACTAATCCATTGCAACGCGAATGGGTAACATTTTAGTAAGAGCGTATGTCAATACTCCGCCTCACCGGAAACAGAATCCGGCCGAACCCTAAAATAGTAACAATGACCTTTCACGGTTTATTTTAGCAGCGAAATAAACGTCGTAACACGTCGACGGACACAGAAATGTTTTCCGCCGGCCATATTTGAAGCTCGTATAACAAAACCTCTTGAGGACTGAATTGGATAATACGAGAATACACACTTGGGTGAATATTCATGATTTTTACGTTTATTTCTTCTGCAAGCCACATCAAAGTGATGCGTAGGTTGAAATGTAATCGGATATAAATGTATTGGTTGTTTGCTTTGTATGATGTATGATTGTTAAAGGAATGCTTTTTACATTCGAGGAAGAAGGAAAATCATCACATTAACATAATGCATAGGTATTGAAGGATGCTGCTTGTATTTTTGGTACAATGGTTTCATCAACTTTTTAACGTTGGCTTATTTTCATTGTCAGAAGAGTAAGCCACATTGTTGGGTCAACTGATAGTCAGCGACCTTAAGCGACTATAAAAACTTGCAAGTGCTTAAAATTTTTCAATACATTTAGCTCTACATTTTATTTTTGGAATAAAATACCGTTATGAACTTTATATTGAATATTTAAAGAGGATTTTTTGTTTAATAAATTCAATTAGATAGATAGTATATATGAGTGTGATACGTTACTAGAATTTATCTAGATCAAATAGCATATGATACGCTCGACCACTCACTATTCATCAATAAATTTCCTTTTGGCAAAACTCCAACTATCAACAACTATAGGAAATATTTGAAATTTGTTCATACTTTATAAACGAAATCAAATAATATATCTAATCATCAATAATTTTATCATATTAGTATTTGGTAATTGTTTGTCATAATAAAATTTTCCACAGTATTTAGGTTCTTTTTGTGTAAGAAACTATGTATGTTATTAATAGAAAAAACAAATTAAATAAAACTATTTGCATGCAAAATTCATTCCTGCATTGTATAAAACTCACAGCATAATAAATTCAAGCGAGACGAAGTTTCCTTAATTGTTGCCGACAACGTTCATAAGTTTATGAAACATTTCATATGTTAACCGCAAACTTTACATTTAAAACAAACATGTTTATAATTAAGTTCATACTAATTCCTCAGAGAGACTTTACTTAAATTAAGACATCTATGTTGGTTATGTGTGTGTTATAGGCATAACTATTTTATGGAGGATCGTATAAAATAAACAACAGCGATGTTACAAATATACTAATTTCTGAGTAATATAATTAAATTGCGACATTTTTATGGAGCAAATATTGAATTTTATGAATATAATATGTCTTTCATTTTCACAAACCTGGAAAAAACACTTAAAATATAAATTAATCAACGAAAAAACGTGTGTCATATTAATCTAACCTTCAAGTAGGTACTACAAGCATTTCATCATTGTTCAATAAGTTTCAATAGAAATTAAATATTTAAAAATAAACCAATAGAATATTCTAGAATTGAATTTCCATCATAACAAACCACACAATGCAAAGGTCAGCCGACACCACTTCAAGTGCTAAATCACTTAAAATTCAATTTCGCATCCCGCCATCCATTTTAAAATCACTAGAATTGCATCAAAGCATAAAATTGCATTCCGGAAACCCTTCTAGTACCGGTTTACACATTCAATTTATTCTGAAAGGAAATTGGCACGACATTCAAGGGAATGTAGCTTAGTCTTGGGAATCCTAAGCCTTCTCTTTGAAGTGAAGCGATGGGATTGCGGTAATGTTCCGGGATTGAGGGTGGGATTCGCAACTATCTAGACCGGACTGCCGTGGACATTGTTGGCATTTGGTTGAATTCTCGACGTTAATTGTTTACGTTGTTAATTCGGTTGTGGAATGACCGCCATGGCTTTAGTTAACGAAGTGTGATTTATTTCAGTTATTATCGGACATCGTTTAATTTGCAATTAATTCGCTCTTAAACATTCGCATAAAAGTTATGCATGCGTTCCAACTACGTTTGCAATTTGGAACCTTTTATACCTTGAATGAACACGTGTAGGTATCTATTATATTGTATTTATTTACTAATTATGTCCAGTGACAAGTCTTGTAAAATAGGGTAGATAATATTTTCCATTCCCTAGTTAATTTTATTCCATACAAAATGAAGGCAATTACTCTAACTACGCGTTAAAATATTCGTACTATCGTTAGCGCAGCCACGACTTTTGCAATAAATAAGGAGATAAAAATGGCCGACACTGATCGCACACATTTTACAAGCTCCGTGGGCTTAAGATTACAAGTTAAGTACAATAAATTAGTCACTGTAATCCCAGTAACCGAATATTTTATTTAGTACACTGCTTGCTTCGTTTATCTGTATAGATAAGATTCTTATTTCTCAGGGGACTCGTGTTGTATCCGAATAGATCTTTTTTATTGGTCAGTTGGGAAGATTTTATACAATTGTATAAGTTATTTGTTCTGTTTGGGTAAACAGTCATGAACTAGTTTCTTACAAGCGAGATTTATTTCAAAAGTTATAGTGTGAATTATCGACCATAGACAGAACAATTATTAGGTCGTAAATCGTAATATAGGTACGACGTGCTGAAGAACTAAAGCACAACCATATTATACTAATCTTTTGTTAGTAAACTCCCTTATTTTTTCATGACCAGCATTTATTACATAACATTTCAAATCCACGATCCATAGAAAAAGTGCTTAATAAAACAACCAATGCTTTATTGTGGAATCGTCAACCAAAGAAAAATTCGTGCTCTGATAAGCAAGGCTAGGGGAACATTTTATTTATTGCGTTTCTCTATTCGTTTCATGGCATTTGTAACATAAAAGTTAATCATTAATCTTCCTCGTAACTTTATTCTTTACTAATCATAGTTATGGTTGAAAGGAATTTCCTTTGGTAGAGATGTTATTAAGAGCCTAAAATGAGTTTATTTGTTTGGCCCTTACTCCTCTTAGCAATTGAATAAAACATGATATCAAATCTTTGCTTACTATAAATATTTCATAAGGTATTTTGTTATATTGATGGTTTAATATTGAAATATTGATGTGTTTGGAAAAAACGAAAAGAAACACATGTTAGAAGGTATTGGGACAAGCGTCTTTTGCTTTACCTAAAACTGTTAAAAATAATCACTCCTTGCCGTTTTCGGCTACAGCGACTGGTATTGGACTGCTATGATTGTGTAGAGCACTCACAAACCCGTCGTCTATCTAAAGATATATCATGTTGAATTTGTTAATCATCTTGACCAGTACATTTTAATATACAACTTTGAATCAAACATTGCATTTTATATGAACATTTCAATAACAATTTCATTCATTCAACAATTTCATCAAGCAATTTCATGCCATATTATATGTTACGAAATGATAAAATAGTGTGTGGAGAAATTTATTACCATATTATTTCAACCAAGACATTATTTTTAACAACCAATTTGCCAAACATTTGGGTATTTGTTGCTACCTGGCAACTCTCCAAATCGTTTTAACTTTACGTGACTTAACAGTATATTCAAGTAGTTATTTTTTTTCAAGCACTTCAAAAACTTGTCATAGTACAAAACAAATAGGTGCCTTCTAAAAATATCTTCTTGTGTTGTCTATTTGTTCAGCTTATCTCTGAAAAGATCCACTCGATTTTGATCAGATAATCCTCAACTGTATTTATATTTATTTACCCAAAACGTATTCAAGCATCAAAGGGTAGAAGATATTAAAAAATATATAGAAAGGACACAATATAGTTGGTATCGGCTGTCGGGAACCCTACCCTACTCGATAACACCCTGTTTAACGAACGTAAAACATTTTTCGATTGGAAGGAAAGAATGATATAGCGTTTATTTTTAGCTAGGCAAGTGACGTTTGAAAATCTTTAAATGCAATTCTATTTCTTTTAAAAAAGAAATATCATATTCAGCAAAGGTTTTTTTTAAGTATTTAAAGTACTTTTCCTCCATAATCGTCCGCCCTGTATATAATAATCACGGACGTAAACAAGCGAATTCCACACTACGTGTTGACAAGCGCCAAATTGTATCACGTATCCAAGGTGAGAGATTTCACGTCACGTGAAATGTACCGAAAACAATCTGACAACCCGCCCTCGGTGCTTCAAATGGTGTTTTTTAAGTGGAACCCTATACCGCCTTTTATTTTTTGAAGCATGTGTGATGGATGATCGTGTAATACTACCCTAGAATACTTCCCTAAAAATCACGCCACTAGAAGGATGACAATATCTGGGTTAGTTTTAAAAATAGGTGTATTATACCCATAGGTACCTATAAAATCGTTTTGTCTTACGCAATTTATGTTGGAATTATTAAACTAATTACTGATTCTACTAATCTTGGAAATCCTGAATCCTGATACATAATTATGATTCTCAAACAGACCAATTATAAATGTAAGTCCTAAACAAAATGTTTTATCTATGAAATCACGCAAATCTTTTAAAAATGACATATAACTTTATAAAAAATCGAGCAAACACGGAACATCATACTTAGTAGATATACTGATTACTGGCGATACAAGTACAACCGTATAAGTAAGCTCGTGTTATTTTTTCATATGTATTTGAAAATAATATTGAGAATTGACCCTTGAGCTCGCCTCAATATTCGATTTATTATAATATAAAAGTTGAAACCCTATAATAAAACAAATCGAATCCTGTAAGTAAATCTTGGTAAAATCTTTGTAACGCTAAATATACCCAAAACAATCAGTTTGTAATCTAAATCTAATTTATTTTCAACGTCAATATTTTCATCGTTAAAGTTCATGAAGACGAGTTTCATAAAAACATGTTTACACCAGAATCTAAAGTCTATATTCCAATTTATCTTAAAATCAATTTATCGGCTAAAGTTTTTGTTTTTCTATGTAGATATTGGAGATTGCTCTTTAACCTTTATAAAAATGTAAAGGCATCGCTGCGGTAAAAGGAAAGTCGTGGGTTTAAATGTTAAACGACATTCAATTTTTAATGCTTCCTCTTTTTTAGAAACCTTAAAATGTCTTGTTTAATTTTTTAAGTAATAAGACAATTTTTTATGTATATTTGTAGTAGGTACTTATTTTTGTCAAAGGTAATTTTTAAGAATAAAAAAATTAAATCTCAACAATAAATCTTTGCAACCTTATTTTCCGGAGAGTTAAACAAGTTGTACATACATTTGTCGAGACAGATTTCAGTCCCATTTCAGTCTAAGACACGTGTGTAATAACTTTCCTTAGCTCAAACTAGACTCGTACTTGAAAATAATGTCTTGAAGAGATTTCTGTGAATCGTAAACCAGCGGGTCCCACAGGCTGTGCTTTCATAAACAGCTGAGATATCCGCTATTTCTAAGAAAAACTATATCTATTTTGTCTAAAATATTGAATATATTATCATAAATTATGTGAAAATAGACATTATGAAAGGATTCCTTATAGACCAATATTTTCGCCTATTCATGTTTTACCGTTCCACAAAATAACATGTCATTCATGTTATGGTATATGGTATGTAGGATACACAGGCATAATATGATGTGTCGTATCATTATCTTTATTTTATATGTTCATTTAACGTTTTGTAGAATAATTTTATATCAGTGTTAGAAATAAAGGAATAATAAAGAAGAGTACGTTATTAAACATATTTATGTTTAACTAGCGGTCCGCCCCGGCTTCACCCGTGGTACATATTTCGCAATAAAAGGTAGCCTTTGTTCTTTCTCGGGGTCTAAAGATTATCTGTGCCAAATTTCATTAAAATCGGTCCAGTAGTTTATGCGTGAAAACCATACATACATACAAACCTTTCCTCTTTATAATATTAGTATAGTAAGTATAGATGACTAGGTATATCCACGAAATATGCTATTATACCAACATGGTATAGAAAATGTGCCGTACTTCTCTTACAGAGTAAAACGGAAAAGAAATATAATAAAATATCTATCTTGAACCTATCGCTCCGCTCTACCATTGCTTTGCTTGTAAACACGGTCTGTCCCAGGTTGTGAAGTAATTGCAAGGGGACATCAATTTGCTCGACTGCTCCCGATTGATTCAATCGATTTAAATCAACGCCGTAAAGACTAGCAGGGAATTGCTTTTACGTTTCTTTTGCTTTAGATCTACTTGCAAATGCGTGTATGAGAGCGACAAACAGTGATTTATTATTTGTTTACGTTAGGGTTATATAAAGCGAATAATATTTGTTATTTCTATTTGACTGTAACTTAAAATAGATTTAAGTATTACCTAATGAATTTAATTAGACTCTTTTATCTATTAACATAACAGAAAATGAAATAAACAATTATAAAGTTAAAAAGCAAAATTTAGAAATATATTTTACAAATAACATTCCAAATACCCAATTGAGAATAAATAGAATTCAATCATAAATGTGAAATAAAAATCCGATATTTTTTTACACGAGAAATGTTTTCTAGTGACAGTGATTTGTATTAAATTTTCAGTTCCCAATTCCCGCGTTAAAAGCTTTATCGTTTGACGGGCATGAATTGGGAATATACAAAATTGAACATTGCAATGTTGTAGATATCGATCTTTTAGCGACATTCGCTGTCTTTTTATTATCTTTAAGAAGCTTTAATGAGAATAAAACACAACATTGGTTGCTAGTTAGGTGAGTGGTTTGTGCTTAAAATCTCCACGTATTTACGTGAGTATATCTAAACAGAATTATGTAAAATAATATATTTCAAATTGCATTTGTAAGATTGTTCTGCTTATATTAAATATCATAAACTGAAGCAAATTTATCTACATTAAAAAGAGATACCTTATCGATTAATATTTTACGTTTATAATTATTAAAACTAAACAGTTTTAAAATTTCAGTTAAATATTTATCAGCGGCACTGATACATAGAGATAAATAAGATCGTTCCAATATCCTAGCTTTTCTATAATCTTATATATAAAAATGAATCGCAAAATGTGTTGGTAAGCGCATAACTCGAGAACGGCTGAACCGATTTCGATAATTCTTTTTTTATTATATTCCTTGAAGTACGAGGATGGTTCTTATGTAGAGAAAACGTAAACATGTACCACGGGCGAAGCCGGGGCGGACCGCTAGTAATTAAATAAAAACCATACCAGCATATAATCCAACGTCAGTTAACATTAACCGTGAGCACATTTTCCCAACGAGCTTTTACTGGAGTTTAAACTCATGTAAAATATTTGCATTGTTCCATCCCTCTCGTTAAGAACTTCAAAAGCAAATATTACATGCTCTTTTAATCATGATACGATTTTCCGTGCAAATATACCTATGACAGATTTTCCATGTTGAAAATGTTAGTTGAAAATTTCAATTTGAAATGACTACCTATACCTACCTACTAAAAAAGCAACCAAACTACATATTATCTGAACATAGGTAATATAATACATATAATCAAATAAATCAATAGATAATAATAATTATACAGAGCTCTATTCCAATCGTAGCGACAAATAATAATAGAAAGTAGAGTTCAATTCGAAGAGTACGAAATAAAGCAGAAATAAATAAAAAAAAATATATCAATTCCATAGTTTCTATTCAAGTTATAAGTACAGCTATCACGCAAACATTGATCTTTGTAAGTCTTAAACTTAATAATTATTGTTATCAAATGTTTAATTAATAATTAATTGTTAACGCATATTCCAGTGTTAACCTAGGAGGTCAAGCATGTATTGTAATTGTTCATCATGTATCTAATTATTATTATTTACATAACCAAGGCATCCACGGTAAACAAGCTAGTGCACGAATGCAAATAGCTCATCGATCAGGAGCAATCCGCTTAGTACCGGTTTAATCCCAGCTCAATTCGCGACCCATCGTCTAAAACCGTTTCACTAAACATCCGCCAAATAAGGATTAAATGTTACTTTGAATCGGTGAATGTTACGGTAGATGTAAATGAGGCATATCCACCATTAATTGAATGGTGAAGAGAAATATGATATGACAAAATATAAATATTTCAGGATAATTTATATTAAAATTTCAAACATTTAGTGGAGAATTTAAATATGTACATTCCAGCATGTGTATTTGTAACCTAACTACTCTAATGTCTGTAGTATTTATGTACTAAATACTAGAGGTATATTGTAAACATATTTCTATCCTGAAAGACACTTGTCTTTGTGATATCTTCTTCTAAATTCCGCGCAATTGTTATCAAATCTTTAGCTAATGGCCTACAAAATTAACAATGAAAAGAAATTCCTTGATTCTTTAACTTTTCCGGCAGCACGTATCTTTTACGACATACTTACTTAAATGAGACCATAACTAGAAACTTCCTGGAGCAATAAAAAGTCCGCAAGCATGGCCAAGAACCGGCTAGTAATAAAACATTCAATCATCCCAAAAAACGTTCTACCTACTTAGTTAAATTGAACAGCACCCAGAGATTTCTTGTGGGGAACTAATTAATCAGGAGTTAGTCCATTACTTAAACTGGTGTTTACGTCCAACCGAGCCCGGGATTAATTGGAATCTCTCGTAATCCGAGCATTTTAGATTAAGACTCGTTTTTGACCACTATGTCGCATCGCCTTTAGATGTTTTCATCAAAGTACACCATACACCCTTTGTTCGCTATATTTCATTAGCTATCTCAAATGTTTTGTTCTAAATTGAATTAGATCTCGGTATTTGATTTAATAAAAGATTACCGGATTAAACGATTCGACGAAGTTGTATAATTTACTTAATTAAGGATAAATGTCAATCAATAAATGAATTAAGAAATACAATAATACCAACATTTTAGATCTAACTTTGAAGATGATAAATGATAAATAAAAAATTAATAGCAATAATATTCATAATTTTATATCGATAACATAAAGAACATATAAGAAATTAATTAGATAATACCAGAGGTATTGCTACATTGTTAGCTTTAGAAACTAGTAAATTTTACTATACTCCTGAATAAGACTTAAGTACTAGAGGAGTAAAAACTAAAAATAAAATAACATTATATAATTCTGATTTCAGATCACTCCACTGTCACCTAAATGGAGATATGCTATAGAGAGACGTATAGAAGACGAGCGCAAATTGACGATGGCCGCTGTAGGTCACGGAGCGAAGTTAAAGCCTGGACAATTTTGGAACCTATCTGGGACATTTTTGTTCGCTATATACGTCATGACGGCTCTAGGTAAATATTAGGAGATTTTATTAAAGTATCGTATCATTAAATTCTGATTATTTGAAGCAATGGTCAGCAGCAATAATCGTACAAAGTGTAGATAATCTTCAATGTTAAAATCCTTTGGTCATGTTCAGGATTTGCACAAAAGAAAACATACCTACTGGGTCTTAGCTGTTATAAGGCGACTTTTTCTTAAAGGGTTAAATAACCATTGAACGTAATGTTCATATGTAATAATGATTTACTAAAGTGATAATATGAAACTATACAAGAAAAAGATTAGCTACATCTATTATACGTATATAATCGACAAAATTCGGTACCTAACGGATAGAGGAAGGAAGCAAATACTTCCAAAAAACGTCGAACGAAATAAAAAGGATTGTTCGCTATACAAACATCTGACGTAACAACCCTTTGCTGGAGCAAAGGTAAATTTGAAACTTAAATTTTACTGCTGGCTGGCTTAAATTTGAAACCCTCTAGCTCCAGCTAGAGGGTTTCAAATTCTAACTCACTTGGTCGAACTCGCTAGTAACCGTTAATATTGGCTTTTCGGGAAGTGCCACAAGAATATGTATTTGAAATCCTATCAGCTGCGTACTGGCGAGTGTTGCCACTTGCCAATGTTTTGATTAAAGTCGATATTATTCGTGCGCTTTGGAATAGGGAGATATGAAATAATTCGTTGATTAGGTAATTGGTTTTATGTAGTGGATAGTTACATTTTTACATATATAAATTAAATAAAGTGTAAGGCTCGCACTCGATATTAAAAACAAAAAAAAATTAAAAACTTCTGCTTTGACGTAAACATACATTAAAATTTATACGAAAATTAGATCTATGAACACCTAATGGCCTTTCTGTAATAATCATATATAGGTTACATTAGTACCTATGTTTTATTAATAATTCTTGTTAGCTTAAGAACCACCTACGTCCCACAGAATTAATTAAAGACCCTTTGTTTTATAACCTGCTACTTGTAAGGTTTCTGTAAGTAAAGTTTTCGTATATTTAAGGAACGAAGCGCTGTAAAAGTTAATGGTACGCTTTGACTTCAAAGTAGGAACAAATTATTCATAAATTATAATAATTTTATGTACCTTAGAGATTTGTTAGATACTAAATAATTTTTCTTTTTATCTTAATGGTACAATTCAGTTAGATTTTATTTAGAAATAAGCTAAGCTATAAATATTTTACATTGTTGCTAAGCGTATTCAGAGGGTATACAAATTTTTATTATGTTTAAGAGCGTAGTGTTTGAAGATAAAATATTACGAGGTAACTTTTTGATAAAACGCTTTTATGTTCACGACGTAGAAGTCTACGTCATGAATAACATACCGGTCAAATGTGGCTACTTGACCACATTTTTTTACTTTTTCTTAGCTAACTTATTTATGTTAAACTTTTATTAACATTTTATGATTTGTTCATGTCATGAATGATTTCATCATTCACTTTTACTAGGTATTTCTTTAAAATATATTGAATCTGACATTATTTACTAATAAACGTAATACAGGTCAAGTTGACACTGATGTGGTATCTTGACCTTGCACATCAGTTTTCATAGGTAGATGCTTAACATTCTTGTTTTAGGCTAAGTTGCAATTATTTTTTAAGTCTTCGACTTTTTAAATATTGCAGCCCGAAGCTTTACAATAAACTGTTAGGCTCTGGCTACCTGGTCAAGTTGCCACGGGATTTGTAATGATTTCATACAAAGCATTACATGTCGGGTAGGGTTGTCACAAACAAGACACAAATTTTAATGAACTATTTATTTATTAAACTAAATTTAATACATATGTATATGTATATTACTTAATACTTATAGGTATTTATTAATAGGTAAGGAAACATTTATTTTTCATTAGAAATATGCTAAATCGTTGTCATCAAAGAGAGTATAAGTATCTGGATTGTTCGAAATTTGCAGCAAATTTATTGATTTTACTATGCAAAACTCGAAACAGATAAAAAAGGAAAAAATGCAGTCACGTTATTTTTTTGTGTCAACCCTAGGCGTCGGTCAAGTTGCCACGCAGCGGTCAATGGCAACTTGACCTAACCTGAGGCATCAATGCCCAAGCAAATATTTCGACAGATGAGCCTAAAATTGGATAGTTCCCACTGTTAAATCAATCTCTAGGGTTTATTACACAACATATCAAAACTGTACTCACCTGAGATGTGCAGTTTAAGCTCTACAAACATAATAATACTGACACCGGCAAAAGATCCTTAGTCACAGTCACACTTCGATACGTTATATTGCGAGAACCAACAGCGTTACCGCTTTAAAATTAAAATATGTTGCCAATTAATATTTTAAAAACCTACCAACATCGATACGTTAGGTCAATTTGCTTTCAATTCTACAAAATTTGATATTTTGTTGTTAAACGGAAGGTGTGGTCAAGTTGCCAAGTAAAGGTCAAGTAGCCACATTTGACGGTACCTATTTTGCAATTTAATTCTAATAAAATTTTTGTAATCAACAATTTATTTCTGAACTGAAATACATTTTTTATAATGAGAACAAAAGAAAGCGTTGTTCTGAATTTTGCTTATACGTTCAAACTGTATATTTTTTTGTTTCGCTGTTTGAAACGGAACCATCTTTCTTCACATAGCGTAGCAAAAGCAAGTCCTGGCAGATATGCTAAAGCGTATCACTTTCAATGGAAAAATGTATGTAGCACCCTAAAAAATTATTTAGAGCATGCTTCTTCACAAACGTCAAAACACAAAGTTCTAATTTATTCAAGGCTCAAACATCATCAGCTAAGTTTTACGGTTATCAAAATTTATTGTAAACACTATAAAGTTTAAAAATTCAAATAAAGTATGTAAAAATATGTTCTATATATACTTATGGGAAAAGAGGCTTAACCATTAACACAACAAGACATAAAATAATACTTATTAAAGTAATATCTTTCAAGGTTTCGGAGCTCCAGTCCCTCACACTATATGGGGACGAACATCTGGACTTATTTACGCAGCTCTTGCCATTCCAACACACATATATCTTAGTAAGTACCTACATTTTTGGCTATAGTATAAAGGACATTACCACGATTATTATGAAAACTTTGTTTCGTAGGCGAGAAATAGCGTTCTGACTTATGCCATAGCAAAGACGAGCAAAGTCCATTTTTTTATTCTTGGATACAAAAACATTGATATTTTAATATTAAAACAAATTTGAATTTGAATATATTTTTTATTTGAAGTTAGAAGCGATTTAATCGCTAATTATATGAAACTGGAGGTCCGCCCCGGCTTCGCCCGTGGTACATATTATTATTTCGCAATAAAAGGTAGCCTATGTCCTTTCTCGGGTATCAAAATATCTCCATACCAAATTTCATGCAAATTGGTTCAGTAGTTTAGGCGTGATTGAGTAACAGACAGACAGACAGAGTTACTTTCGCATTTATAATATTAGTATGGATGTATAAAGATTAATTGTATTTTACTATAATTGTAACTGTGTAGATATTATTATTATTTTTACAGTGGTCAATGCTAGCACGTGCTTCGTAATTAACGCCGAAGCATACATCCAATCTCTTACAACAAATTTCAAAAGAAAAACTGCAATCGATTATTCTAAATCGGATGTTCATAATATCAAAGGTAAGATAAACTTAACTCATGCAAAAAAATTGGTTTTTAACGTTGGAACATTGATATAGGTAGGCTACAATACTAACATCTAACACCCTATAATAATGAATGTAGAGGCTTACATTATTATCTTAATATATCTATATTATCTAAATTAATTATATTTAAATCCTAATTCAGTTATAAATTTCACACAATAAGTGCTTATAAAATCATTAAAAGCAACTTTAGCTCGTTGTTATCAATTTACTAACAAATTTTCTACTCAACCTTTAACCTTCAAGCATTAGTTAAAAAACAAATATAAGAGGACCTCCATAATACATTTCCCGTTTTCAATAAGTGGTTCCCCGACAGTACAGTCATTATGCGGCAAGCGGGAAGTGTCGCATTACCGTCCCTTCTGCATAAAAAATTGGCAGCCGACAGAGCCGGGCTCATTCTCTGGCCTTATTAGAATACGCGAACTATGTTTTTGTGTTCGTATTTTTCGTTCACCTTAAATGAGCTGTTCTTTTTGGAACAGAGTACAATGCATATAGGTAGGTATCTACATTATTAAGTACGTTGAGAGTTTTGCTTTTTTGAGTGACATAGGTGAGTCTATGAGTCTTTTCTTGTCGAGTTCCCTAATAGCATAATTTTACCCGGATCAAGATGGTAAAATCTCCTAAAATTGTTAGATATTGTTCAGACGAGTTATAAATAAACTAAATGGCAACCTCTACAAACGGAATTGATCAATATAAACGCCATGTTAAAATTTAATTCCTCAAAATAAACTAACATTTAAGGGCTTGGTCTAGTAGTGCAAACAAATGCATCCTGTCATCCTATATGTAAATAATACAAATGTACTAAGGGAAAGTTGCTCCACTTAATTTTTAAAAATTAAATCATTAGTATGCATATTTTAATATTCGTAATAAGTACCAAAAATGACAATTTGAAACAATTTTCGTGAAAATTACACCGGGTGATTTTTTTTTATCAGTACACAAAATTTGCGAATACTTTCTATTGATATCTTCAACTTCATGTTTATATAACTGATCAACTTTTACAAAGAAATTTGGACGAAATATAAAAAAAATAATCTTTCCATACAAAATGCATAACTCTATACATTTTTTTCGACCTAAGTTTCTTAGTGAAAGTTGTTCAGTTTAACTAATAAAACGGATAAACAAATTTTGTATATAATAAAAAAAAATGTAATGTTTGTGTTAAAAAATTATAAAATAGAAAAATACGCAAATGAAAACAAAAGATATTGATTTCTGACTAGCTTCCACCCGTGACTCCGTCCGCGCGGATGTCGGTCTTCGCGTCTTCTACAGATTTATTATATTATGTATAATATATAGATTTATATTGATAAACCTAATAAATCTTTTGCTAGCATTCTGATGCTTTATCGGTTGCACTGGATTTATCTCTTTTTTTTTCAATCGCTTGAATGATATAGGATGGGTCCTTGATGGGCATCGAATGCTGAAGTCTCGAATCAATCAATTCCGACAGTAGGCAATTTATGTAAAATCTTGATAATGGTCCATCATTTTATTTTGCCTAAACGTTACATACTTTTTTATATATTCTATTTTTAACGAATTATTCACTCCAGTCCAAACAGCAAATATTTCAAAAGTGTTATTTTTTGCATTGTATTTCAAATATTATTTTTTTTTATTTTTAACCGCATCTTCCGCATTCATGTCTTTTGCCGGAATTAGACATTTAACTTCTACTAGTCCCATTTTCCCTTTTTGATATGGGAGTGTATAAAGTAAATTTTTTAGATATTTCTCGTATCTTTTAAAAAGTTATTATTGTCATTTTGCCCATTAGGTAAAGTAATTTCGATATCAGTTTTAAGTTTTTTGATACCTGCAATAATAACGTCATAATCGCCTGCACATACTTAACGATTACACCCTGTATACAATCCACCATCCACATTCATAATGTTTTCCTGTCCTCCTCTCCTTTACGCTGTTCACCGATACATTTTAAATGAGTAAATCTGCTACCACTGAAGGATGTTTCATTGTGATCAGCAAATTTTCACCACTGTTGTCGATTATTTGTTTTTCATTTTTAATCAGCAATTGGGAATCATCAGTTTTGTTTTTTTGCAGATTGGTGATGTACCCTAACAATACGTCGAAAAGGGAAAGCATCAACGAATTATCGTTTTCGTCCTCTTTTTTTATACTTCGCGTCTCTGTTACTTGTGTTTGTTTAGTTCTCAACACCCACTGAATTTTCTATGTTATTGTGATCTTCCATTACATCTGAGTTTTGATGATGTGATGATAATCCATTCGTTTTAATATTGGTACTTAGAGTTGGTGGACTAAACTAGAAATGGCGGACTAAATTTGTCAGCGCGTCTGTAAGATCAGAATATAAAACCAACATCCTGTATTTAAGTTACAAAATTAATAATCAAACAACATGCCGCTACGTTGAAAATGACTAGAAGAAAAAATTAAAACACCTCGGCATATAATTTTGGAGTAAACAAATCATTTTCCCCGTATGGGGATTTCCCCGGGTGAACTTGGGAAGTTCAAGTTCTCAATACAAGTTTATATTATATTTCGTATTTCTCAAACGAAAAATAAACATTTTTGGAACTTCAAAAAAAAAATATATTATAAGAAAATTTATGAGCTTACTTTAGTTTTAAAGAAATATACATCCCTTTACTGACAACCCGTAAAATAAAGAAATTGTTGCCAATCACCTTTGCAATCTATTTGGTTTCATTAACTTTATGTTCGAAGATAATTTTTTTTTCTAGTAGTTACACGCGTATTTTTTTCGTTTATTTTCCATATCGAAATCAAATGTTTAAAAATACGAATATTTGCACAAAACTAAGATAAAAATAATCAATTAACAAAAATATTAAATTTAATGAAGTAGAGCAACTTTCACTTCGGTATGAAGGAAAATCGAGCGTAGAGCACACGTCAGAACGCTCCGGCCCAAGGAGCGCGACTAAAGAAATTCGCTAGGATTTTTCCTAATTATTTTAAATATTTTTTTAATATTTAAAGAATTATCAAAATTAAAAAAAAAAATTTTTTAAAGGATTAATACTCATTGGTCTTCAACCAACTCGAATAAATTAATGGAAAAAATAACTTTTAGCAGTATTTATCAATAGATTTTGTAAGGCAAAAAATGGGAAATTTAATGAATTTATAACGTTCTAATTAGGAAAATCATAAGTTTTTCGGCAATTGTATTCAGCAGTTTTTAATAACGACTATATAAGGATAATAATGCGCTGATCAGATTGTATAAATTGTAATCGGTTGCAACGTAGTGAGTGCACAAACTTAGCTCGAAATGTCTTTGGGGGAAAGAGACTTATCTTGAAGGCCTGATTAAGGTAACATAAAGTAACTTTATAAATGTGAACAAGTCAATAACTGCGTTAAAAACAACCGACTTCAAACTTGCACTTGCAACATTTACAAATACAGACAAAAATGCTCATAAAATAAAAACTACTGGGCCTATCCGAATAAAATTTTTATGGGACCAATTCGACACCATCCCGCATCGAACAAAAAAAGAATCACGTAAATCGGTCCAGAAACCACGGAGTAATCGGTGTACATACATAAAAAAAAAAAAAAAAAAAAAAAAACATACCGGCCGAATTGATACCTCCTCCTTTTTTTGAAGTCGGTTAAAAAATTCACGCGCATTGCGTATATAACACTAATTGATAAACAAGAAAAAAAAATTCAGTTTATCATTTCATTAGCCGGGAAAAAATTGTCAAATAACTTGTTGAAAACGCAATTTTGCTAGACTGCAGCCTTAAAGTGGGTGTTCAACTCTGTCTCTAAACGAGGTGTGAAATAGCACCGCAGAGCAATATTTAGCGGAAGGGTCGGCAATAAATGCTAATGCTATTATCAGCGTTTCACTAACTGTGTAGTTTTGTTTGCTTTTTGGCTTCTGTTTCACTTGTTTATTGTGGCTTCTAGCTGTTTTTAATTAAATATACATATACGCTTTTTAAAAGCGTGAATTGTAAGGTCACTTGAGAGATATCCTGCTACTTAAATAGTTAATAATTATGAAATTGACTTATCTACATAAAACAGTACAGAATGATTTCCCTACAGCTTTAGTGCAAGTAATTTAACCCTATACTTAGGTCTATAGGTACCTACTTATACTATTACTTCCTATAACTATAAATTTCTATTTGTAATTTTGTGTTTTCAACAACAGATGACCTTATAACAATACTGCAATTTTACCATTTAAATTAATCATCAGTTAGCACACAAACAAACGCGGCATAATTAATGATGCAAATTAATTCGACCATTGCCATTATTACTGTCAAAACCACTAGAAAATGGCTCATTAAATATCAAAGGGAAATTAGTTTATCCAACAACTATTGTGTATTTGTTATAGGCATTTTATTAACTGATAAACATATTATAATGATACATACCTATTAGACCTTAGGCTATAATAGCCTATAGGCACTGACTAGGTATATTATGTATAAGAAGAATCAAGAAAGATAAATTCCATCGACGAGCCGACAATCCTCGACCAGTGATTGATAGGTCGGATAAACTACAGCGCCTGTGATGTAATGAATTCTATACATCTATACATTCCATCAGACATAGGAAAATATATTTTAATATGCAATTATTTAATGGCATTATAACTTTTCTTGTGCCTTAACAAAGTTCTTTCTGTGAATCATAATATGTATTGTTTATCTCTGACGTCTTCTCTACATATATTTTTTTATGTAAAAATGTTGTTACTTTATATGTATAATGTATATTGCAACATATTACCGTAACGGCACCAGTCTTGTACAGATTAAGGAAAAAATTGAAGTTTTTTGCAAATTTCTCGTAGGTTTTTTAACTTTATTGGATATTGTTTAGTTATACCTTTAGTTCTATGTTAGTTTAACGTAACCAATGTTAGAAAAAAGATTACAATGCATAAATAAAGAAGTTATTTATAAATTAAAAAACCACTTTTTTGCACCAGTGTTGGACAGTGAAAAATCTAATGATGGACACCCAGTTTTGGACAACATCCAGTTATGAACACCCATTTATGGACTGTACCTAATGTTATTTCTCCAGTTATTTACACTTGGAGAAGACTTACCTATAGTTAGCAATAGAATCTTGAAAATGATGATTGGAATACAATAAATCGGGGATGCATTTATGAAAAATAGTACTTAATAATTATTTTGCATACTTATAATATTTAAAACTGTTTTAATTTCCATTTTCTAGGCAAAAATTGGACAAATGCATCGTTAAATACGAGTTATGTCCGTTAAGAAACACCAATATTGTTTTTTTTTTCTCAATAAGTCAGGGATGAAAAATATAACTAAAAAAGTACTGCCATTCCATCCATTTTGGGACTTATTCTTCTTCGTTATATCACTCTAGTCAGAGTGAACGTGGTCAACATGAGGTTTGGGGGGGGGGGGGGGG
>CAJQZN010042400.1:0-15394 GCA_907164685.1 Colias eurytheme | reverse complement strand
AAAATACCTGGAGAATAGCCCCTTCAAATATCGGTATGTCATGTCCGAACACACTGTATAAAAAATTGGTTGTTTGTAAAGTAGGTTTACGATCGAGATGTTTACGTGATAACGTCTTATTGACGGCAGCGCTCGAGATGAGACGGGAGATGGGTCCGTCTCTCTCTCGTTATACCTGCGATCGCGCTCGTGAGGTTTTGGTGTGACACAAGTTTCTGAACATGTCACCCAACTAAAACGATTTTAAAAACGTTATCACGTTAAAATACTTACCGTACAATCCGTATGCACATCAGGCCCATCTCTACGGAAGTAGCTAGAGCTCTCAACTTTGAAGGTAACAAATATTTCATTGCTGCCGACAGACATGCGAACAGTTTGTCCGTCCTCCACGCCGGCCGGTACAGGAACAGTTATTTTCTTTCTTTGCACCTGAAATATTAAATAATTATTAAATATCATATGTATAACTGACTAGCTGCGTGCCGCGGTTTCACTCGCCTTTAGCCTTCCTCGATAAATAGGCTATCTAACACCGAAAAAAATTTTCAAATCGGACCAGTAGTTCCTGAGATTAGTGTGTTCAAACAAACGAAGAAACTCTTCAGCTTTATCAAGAATTAACAGTTTAATTAATTTAGATTAATTTATTGCTACAATAGGAAATGTACGGAATGCTGTTTTAATTATTTATAAAAAATTGATCTAGTAATTTTCTTTTGAACTAGATATAACTAAAGCTTCGAAGTTTATTTAGCACTAAATGTTTTATAGCTGCATACAACAAAAGTGAGTGAATCACAGAACAGTAAAGTAGATAGAAGTGTGATGTGGGCGTGGCCCACGTGTCACTTGTAAGGTAAGATCACCTAACTTGCTCTCAGTTGTGCGCAGAAAAATATTCGAGTCGGTTGTCAGCTGTCAAACCTTTTTTCCATATTTATTCATTAATTAGGACGTGTTGTTCGGTATAAAGAGTGCAAAAATGATAGCAGACGAAATAATATCAGCAATGAAGGCATTTCATACCGTCGGTAAGTCTTATTTTAATTTATTTTAATTATATTTTATGTTATAACTTCGCTTGTCGTAATTTGTCAAAATTGTATACAAATATCTAGTCAAAATGAACCTTAATCCATAAGAAATTAGTACTATTATAGATTGAACAGCAAACAAGACTTTCTGGAATATTATTGCAATAAACAAACGAATTTCGCTTTAGTGATGCTTGTGGTGCATATCAACAGTATCGATACTTTAGAAAAGACAAACATTATAAATATTAAATTTTATTTTATTTTTCCTTAGCTTTCATTTGTCTAATTTATTTATAGATTTCCCAAAGAGGCTAATTTAAAAGAGAAATGGATAAATGCAACGTGACGAGTTAACTGGATGCCGAACAGTACTAAGCGGTCAAACAAAGGCCACCGATACATCAAACCTACAGCAGTTCCAAGATTTAAAATAATGCATATTTTCTGTTTGTATTTTGTAAATATAGATTTATACTATTCTATTCCGTTTTTTATTTAATAATAATAATATAAAAAGACGTACTTAGTAGTAATAAACATACTCCAAAATGTGACGCATTATACTATACTCATATAAAAGAAAGAAAAAAAAAATACACAAAAAATATTTATTTGTGAATTATCGATAACAAGGCTGACATCCCTCAGAGCATAGCATCAGATAAATATCAAGTTAATGTCATTAATTTTGAGTGACACAAATTTCAACCTAATCTCTATGTGTTGCGTTTCAAATTTATATCTATCGAAAACTAACGCCCTCTGTTGTGGAGTAGCTGAATGTTTTCGAATTTGGAATTTCTGTGCAATGAGAAACAAAACAGCTAATATGCCTAGGGATGTTATACTAAAATAAACCGTAACATGGTGCGTTAGGGTACATATTGAAATGCTGAATTTATAACCTAAGTCAGTTTTTACTCAAATTAAGCTGTCCAATCAAAGGCATAGTTTACTTGTAGTGTACTGTATAACTATCGGTTTAAATGTGTGGGTTTGGCGACACTGGTTTTCATACTAATTAGACATTACAGCACTTCTATATGTTTTTACTGTTCTGTGGAGTGAATCATCTAATATGAAAGTCGCAATTAAAACTATTAAAACATTTAATTAAAAACTCAAATGTCTTATATAAACTTACACTTGAACCTTTTCCTTCACACTCCACACAGGGGAATTTGATGAGCATCCTAGTTCCGTGGCAGTGCCGACATGTCGACCTCATTACAAACGGTCCTGAAATTGTATTGTTTATAAACTGAATGGTAAAAAATACATTATTCTTTACATTTTTCGTTTAAAATACCAATGCCAGGCAGGATAATTCGATTGAATGATCTTTTATGGTGTTTCAATTATAAAAATAGCAATTTTTTATTCAACTTATCCAATTTTATTTTTAATCAAAGCTATTTGCCCATTACCTTAGTTAATAGAGATTGACTATGTACTACATTAATTTACTAACAGCTAACTCATTTCTTTCTAAATAACCATTAAAATTATACTGAATAATTCAAATCTAAACATAAACAAAAGCAGTACCTCTAGAAAATGTCTCCATGCCAGTACCATTGCAGTATGTGCATTTGATAGCTTTGGTGCCGAGTTCGCACCTAGAGCCTTGGCATTTCGGACAAATGTCCACCACATTAATGTTTATATCTTTGTTAACACCCCTTGCTGCTTCTGTGAATCGCAGGTTAATTATCACCTGAAATAAAATTGTTAATTAACAATGAAATGCGAAAAAACCTATGGAAAGACCTCTAAATGTGACTTATGAAGTTTCACTGTTGTATTGTAATAGCTTTCCACCTGCGGCTTCACCTTCTTTAAAATGAATTGAAATAAATTTGTCTAAAAACTTATAAATAAATTATAGACTAAAACCTTCCTCTTGAATAACTCTATCTATGGAGTTTATTGCCGGTTCTTCTCCATAGATACTGCTTTCCGAATCAGTGATAAATGTTAAAAATATGTAATGATGTTTCAAAAGTGCTTCTAGAAGAAGTCTCATTGAATAAATAAATGTTAAAGTTTGAGTTTGAGCTTGAGTTTTATTAAAAAAACCCCTTCAAAATATGTTGTTGATAAATATTATTTGATAATATAATTCCTTTGCCTTGTACATTTCTTTTACTTACTAAAAAAAGTACTTTTATAGATTACTGTAATGCTTTTATGTAAAGTTGTTACTAACTTCTTGAGCAGCGCCATATCCAAACTTGCTCTCAGCAAAGTCACCGAAGGCCTCGCTCTTGAAACCAGCGTCTCCAAAGATCTTACGGAACAACTCCTCAGGGTCAATCGTAGATTTGTACTGCCATTGATGTGTGAAACCATCAGTACCTCCCGGCCCTCCCATATCTCCCATCTGGTCTGAAGTTGTTCCGTATGTGTCATATTGCTTACGTTTATTCTCATCCGATAGAATCTGTAATGTGATATAAATTATATAAAAATATATGAGAAAATATTATTAACATTATCAACTACTACAGAAATCATATTCAGTGAATTTCTTCAGGTTGATTGAAAACAACTTTGTTCAGATAATTATTCAATTGAGTAATTTTATAAACCTTTTAATAACAATATTGCATTTGATTCATAAAACATAATATTATATTCAGTTAATTTTATATCAGATTCATTATTTTTAACATTATGTATATTCTGATTGAGAAGTCTGAAATCTAACACTAAAGCAGCATATTCTTAGACAAATATCGCAATAAACTAACCTCATATGCTTCAGAAACCTCCTGGAACTTTTTCGGAGCATCCGGATCTGACTTATTTGCATCAGGATGATATTTCTTAGCAAGTTGATAATATGCCTTCTTTATATCCTTCGCTGAAGCATTTTTAGACACACCCAATACTTTATAGTAATCAGCTCTAGCGTCTAGGCTGCTGGTTGTATGTATCAATCGATGTTGCGAACTTATTTCGTTATCTGATAAAATTAGAGGTTATGAGTGAGAAATACTTACGAGGTTATAATACGAGTTGTACTACATAAACACTTATAGCAAGCTTTTAAATTATAACTTATTATTTAAATATAATAAACAAATAAGCAATTATTTATAAAATTACGCCGGTGATGTAATGTCAGCATGTAAAACTCACACTTAAAATTTTTATTTCCTAATGTTGCAACAGGACGCCCTAAAAAGTTATTACAATTATTGCATTTATGAACAAAGCGACACGAAGTTTTAGACAAATTCCTATTAAACACAGTGCTAATGGTTTTTGGATTTAAAAAACCAATAATACTCCGAGTCGGAGCCATTTTGCACTAAAAACGAATGAAACATTGACAAATGACATATGAAATAACAATTAACAGTTGACAATTGACAGTGAAGGCTACACAACATACAACTTTCTACCCAATAATATTTTTGCCAGAATAACTTCAGCTCTTTTAAATGAACTTCAAATCATCAGACAAATTACTTACATATTAGTTTCGATTTTAAGCTTAGTAACATACAATAAACCAACTTTGATTAGAAGATGCTTTCTCATCAATAAACCAATAGTCCAATAATGTGCGAGGTCCGAGGAATGGGTTTGTAAATAACCAATAGTATCGCTTCATCGCTTAATGCTACGACCACACTACCTTACCGTCTACCGGGCTGTTACCGCAATAATTATGGCATTATATTACCGTCTAAATTACTGCATGAACGATGTGGTTACACTAGAGTTTACCTAGTTATGGCGGTAATTATTGGCATTTATACTACGGCCACACTACCGTGATATATGCCAATAATTATTGCCACAACTTTAACAACACCTAGGTGTAACCACGACATAAGGCCATAATTCTACAATGCCAATCAATATGACAAATGGCGGTAGGTAATAGCTCCGGCGGCGGTATTATTTCGCACATCAAAGAAGATTACCGCCGTAATTATTGCGTATGCGGCCACACTACCGTTTGTCCACTGCAATATGAGCTCACCAGCGACGCACGTATCGACCGACATGGAGTGGTCAAATGAAAAAGCGCTCGATGGCGCAAATTTTTGGAATTCTTGGAATTCTTCTCTTTGGGATCTTGGGGATACCCAACAGAAGAACTATAAACATCGCAGTGTACACAATGATGCGTGGCGTCGGATCAAACAAAATTTATCATTTCCAAGTACAATAGATGATTTGAAAAAGAAAAAATCCTTTTTAAAAAGAAAGAATCCTTGATGAATTATTACAGAAACCATATTACATATATATTAATTATTAACTAATATTTTTTTTGCTGCGGTAAATGCCAATAATTAGCCTGCGTTTGCAATGTAAGCGGAAAAAATGTAATTTTTTACGACATCACATTAGAAACCTCAAAAATAACAGTACTTCTTCACTATTTAATGGATTTTATTATACATATAAACCTTCCTCTTGAATAATGGATTTTATTATACATATAAACCTTCCTCTTGAATCAATCTATCTATTATAAAAAACCGCATCAAAATCCGTTGCGTAGTTTCAAAGATTTAAGCGTACAAAGGGACATAGGGACAGGGAAAGCGACTTTGTTTTATACTATGTAGTGATACATGAATAATAGTTTCTACCCAGAAACTGTTATAATTTATTTTTAAATTCACTTTTTCTCGTTTAGTTCAGCTAGTATATTATTATTAGTCTGTGGATCAGCATATAATCTGAAAATTTTAACTTTTTACTGGACAAGACGGCCTTTAACCATACCATAGCGACTTTTTAGCCATGTAATTTAGTATTTTTATTTTCATTTCAATCCAAAATTTTCAATATACAATACAAATAAAATAAAATTGTTTTAAAATAAAACTGTCGTGTCGGTCAAAAACGGCGACGAAATTGTCTCGTATCCATACTACTGTATAATTTGCGGTTTCAAAAAGGAAAAAAAAAAGAATTTGACAACTGATTTCCAAGCAACGGTAGGCAAGATGATTTATAAACAAAAAACAGATAATTGAATTGAAAAAAAAATGTTTTTATGAATAACTCATATATGCATGAACTGAGTCAACAATAATATAATCATTTGAATAAATTCAGCGAGTGAAATACAATACAAGACAATGGCTTCGACAAATATTCGCGATCAAAAAATCGAACAGCAAGTAAGTCCAAAATACAATTTTCTTTTAATTCAAATTCTAAGATCGAAACCTTCATTTTACGTTTCTAAAAATCATTAAATAATTGGTATTTCTTTAGAAATTTGCGGCACGAATTAAGGGGGGGGAGGGGAGGGAAAGGGAGGGGGGAGGTAAGGAGAGACCCCCTATAAAGTGGGGGGGTGCGGAAACCCCCCCTTCTATTTTTTTTTATTTTTTTTTTGAGATTATATTTATACTAGCTTTCCGCCCGCGGCTTCGCCCGCTTCGTCTAAAACATAATAAATTATATACTAAAACATTCCTCTTGAATCACTCTATCTATTAAAAAAAACCGCAACAAAATCCGTTGCATAGTTTTAAAGATTTAAGCATACATAGGGACATAGGGACAGAGAAAGCGACTTTGTTTTATACCATGTATGTAGTGATGTAGTTAGAAATGTATCGAATATTATGGGCTTTCTTGACTGCTCCGGCGCTGCAGAACGTGGCGCTTGCCCCCGTGTACCTCGTTGCAGGCAGGAGTCTTCACTCGCCTTCGTAGCTTCGGCTTTTTGGTCGCCTTTGGCGACCAGCCTCAGCCACTATGGCTCGCTTGACTCTGCCTGCTCCTCAGCACACGCGGGCGCCACGCTCCTCCGCGCCTCCGACTTTTTTAATACACTCTAGTGTATGACAGACAAGTACCACGTGGAATCGGGGTGGACAGATTCGGTTCTGTGATTAACAATTTGTGTGCAATATACATACAATAA
The DNA here is from genome assembly GCA_907164685.1 of Colias eurytheme. NCBI lineage: Eukaryota > Metazoa > Arthropoda > Insecta > Lepidoptera > Pieridae > Colias > Colias eurytheme. The sequence goes on along the minus strand of CAJQZN010042400.1, from coordinate 8,446 downwards.
AAACATTTTTTTTAATAATTATTTATTCAAATCTTGTATACATGTTTGATACAATTTACAATGGCAATGAATGGATCCATTTTATTTTTTCCACCGAGCGTCTCCACATATTCTATAATATTTTCACCGAAGTTTGCTGGGTGGTTATAGTTATCTTTTTTTAAAAATCTTTTTACATCATGCCACTGGGACTCAAATGGGTCAGGGGCAACAAATAGGTTGTCTGGGTCTGAGTGATTAACTTTTTTATGAGCATATCCATATCCCCAAACAATCATATGCTCGCCAATAATCCATATGAATTGTTGTCCACTCAGCAACATGCTTTTGAATGAACTATGGTTTTTAATATGTACATTAAGACATTTGTTATCTCTTTCAAACACAATTCTTGTAGTTTTGTCAATGTAACTCAAACAATTTTGAACATAATCTCGAAAATTAAAAAAAAAGATTTCTCTGTAATTACACGTTTCCTCACGAAAAGCCGCTAATGTATGTTTCGGGGCATCATTATCGATCGATAAAAATTAAAATCGCGCCGAAATTCGTGCCGCACGTTTCTAAAGTCAACCCAAATAATTTATTATAGCGGCAGATAATGGAGCAGAAGATGAAACAGAAGAGACAGAACTCAGGTTTGGTTCAAGCAAATGATTTGAGAGTCGGTTCTGCGAAGCGCCCTATATCTGGAAGCCGCTCTAGAGAATTACATGGTATACGATAAAATTTTACCCTTCTCTTCCTTACTGAGTGCATTCCAATTTTCCGTTTTATGCATGATTGTCGCATATTATTTTTTTTTTTTATGTTACGCATTTTTTTTTTCATAACAGGCTATGATGGTCCGATGCAATTTCTTATGTCTCCAGTTAACCCTGATCAAGTTATACCCCTGCAGACCAATAGAATATCAACATATGATGGTAAGTTATAGCTGTTGGTCTCTCAATTTAAAAAAGGCTTTTCTATGAATTTTTGTAATAAGTATTTTATTTATATTCAACATGTTAGTTCTATATATTACAATCCTTAAACTAAAACTAGTGTGCTGCATTGTGTTTTGTTGTTACTTCTTGTTGTTAAGTGCTAACTGCTATGAAGTGTAGTTATTATAGTTTTCTACTTTTACATATACCTAGTAGGTACCTACAATATATATATCTAATATTCTATCTTGCTCCTGTTGCTTCACTCGTTTGGTTCTGTGATAAAAAAGTAGCCTATATACTATAATTTAACTATAACAAATATCATAACATTTTCACGAACTGTTTTTTAAAGATTATCAAAATATATTCATCCACAACAACTTTAATATTAGTAAGATACCACAAAAAAAAGACGGGTTGCACTCCGGGAGTGCCAGCAGAAGTGAAAACTTGATTATTAACGTTGAGCATGTTTGATATTTTGGAATGGTATCTGTCTTACGCTTTTTCGATCAGGTCACGTGTCCTGACGCGAGTTTAAGATTTTATACCCATTACAGAAAAAGTGCTCAACGCCGCTAAAGAAGTTTTCACTTCAAAAAATATTAATATAAATATCAGTAGGTAAGGTTGACCGAGGAAACAACCATCCATATCATATCTGGTGAAGAAATTTTTTTTCTCAAGTCAATATGGATTTTATCTCAGTTAAGAAATTGGTAGAGATAAGGACAATCTAACGAAGATATTTATGATATGGTGCAATTGTATTTGATCAATTGGTCAGTCATCCGAATCACTCTCTGTCTTAATTTTATAAGGTACTTTATAAATGAAATAAATCATTATTACTGTAAAACAAATTGTTTTAAAAATCTATGTAATTGTGAATTTGAATGCCAAAATACATGTGACCACAGACAGAGGCGGCTCGCCCTAAGGAGCGCTGGTGCAGTGAACTCCCATAAATAATTATAATAAAAATTCAAACTCCTTAATTTAATTATTAACATTAATTATTACTATTTAAAATCAATCGTAATCTTTAAAACTAATGTTAATACCAATGAATATATCCATCATTCCATCATCACATAAACCTGTATAATACCTACTATATTATGTAACGCGCGAAGCGGTGCGCTCACGATTGCGCTCCAATGAAAAAAGATTTAGTACATTTCCTAATACGAAATCCAATAGGAGTGAAAGAGAGGGTTTTGCCAGGGCGCTGCGCGTGAAACAAAAGATTTTCTATGGAAAAGTAGCAAAATTCGGAGCGCCGCACCCGCAAACGTTGCCGGTTCGTTTTTACCGCCCGGCAGGACAGCGACTGCGCGCGCGGCGCGATGTTGCCAGTTTCCACTTCTATAATATAAACAAACACTCGAGTCAACTTCAATGCACGCGCGCGATTCATGCAATTTTCTAATTAAAATTATAAAATACGTGTTGAAATAGCCTGTAGTTATCAGTATTACTTGTGAGTGTTAAAATGAACAATAATTATAATGTGGCGTTCATTAAAAAGTGTGATAAAACGTTACAAATTCGGCTTGAATGTAAAGCTAACTAAGGGACCGCCACGGCCTGAACTTGATCTTACGCAAAAATGTACGACAAAAACGAAAACATATACGCGTGTGTTTAAATCTGAACAATATGTGAAAACACCGTGGTTGTGTGGTTGTGATGAAAGCAACAAACTATTTTGTTTTCCGTGTCTTTTATTTAAAGCGGGCGCGGCCGGCGGAGGTGAGAGTGCTTGGACTGAAACGGGCGTTGACGACTTAGCTCATCTTTTAATCAAGGTGAAAAAACATTCACAATCTCGGTACCATTTGTTGAATGAACTGCAATTGGCGTCTATCGGACGACAAGACATTCGTAAAGCACTAGATTCCGCGTACCGAAAGTCAATACGCGAGTTCAATGACCGTGTCGATGAAAACAGACATATTTTACGAAGGTTAATAGATTGTGTCGTATTTTGTGGTGCATTTCAAATTGCTTTATGGGGGCATGATGGTGTCCCTTCGTCCAGCATACTCACCACAACTTACCATGGAATCCTGATATTTCATGAATGTCAAAAAACTGTTCTGAAATAGTGCTAAATAGTGCCCAAAGGAAAAAAATAGTGCTCTTGAACTTGCGAAGTTATAGCCATAGTTCGATGAGTATGCTGGACGAAGGTTTCGCCCAGCATACTCACCTCCGTCCGGAGAATCTGTATACGCTTCAAACATAATTCATACTTCAAAAAATAGTTCCCAAATAGTGCCAAACGGTGCCCAAAAAGAAAAAACAGTGCTCGAATAACTTCGGAGTTACAGGCTTCGTTCAGTGAGTATGCTGGGCGTAGGTTCTACGCCCAGCATACTCACCTCAGTGCGCGAATATCGAACGAGCTATAGGAACAATTTACGTCTCAAACAATTGTGCTTGAAATAGTGCCCAATATCAGTCCAATTTTTGCTTGACTTTTGACCTAGAAAACCATTAAATTTGATTGTAAACTTCTACATACATTACATTGAGTACAGTCGAATACAATATTATTAACTTTCTTTCTAACAATTTTTGTCTTGTGTAAATTATTTGTTTTGTTATATTGTCTATGTAAGGGAGTATTTACTTTAGAATCGCAATATTATTAATTACACATTATTTTAATAATACTTTATAATAATATGATTAAGCCTTCGCGCGTCGCATGGGACCCCGGTAGCTAGGAACAATGATTTTATATATTTGTCTAGATCACGGCGCTTGAAGGATTAAGATATCAAATGAAGTAAATCATGCATGAAAAATAAAGTTGCTGTTATTAATGCTTACATTACAACTGACAAAATTATTCAAAATAATCATTTTCCGGATCAAGGACGGTACCACAACGTTTACGGAATTGACCTGTATTCCTCATGTGATAAAGTTCAATATAGTGTGGCAGTAATGGATGCACGTACGGTCAATAGGTATGGGGCTTACGACGCGCGGCGCCCGCGACGCTAAACATTTTTTTATATGTATATTATATACAATATTAAAACTACAATTTTTTCTATTTACATTGATTATATTATGAATGTTAACAAAAGCTGTGAACTAGTTAACTAGAATTCTGATTACTTTGGCCCTTTAAATAGTAATAAATAACGTAAGTAATTAAAAATGTTTTTTATTGCTAAACCTTTCATTGATGAAACTATTGGAAAGAGTTTTAAAAATTTGTATAACTATGTCACAGTACTAGTTTTGACTGGTTATAAGTTTTGCCTGCAACATATATACAAAAAGAAACTGTATAATTTCCTTTTTACAATTTTTCAAGATACTAATTTTATTGGCTGCAAATGACTGTTTTTATTCAGACAAACACACAATGCAATGAAGTAATAGACTTCATTTACGCTTAAAGTTTCATTCATTTATTATTATTTATAAAATATATAATAATGCATTTAATTGAAAGTTTTTGACATGTGAGAAAATACCATAATTATTTCCAATAACATGAAGTCTACAATTAGAAAGTTTAATATTTTTGTCCAAAAACATGTGTCGACGACTGTACCCCATTTTACGTTAGTATGTAGAAGTTTACATTAAAATTTAATGGTTTTCTAAGTCAAAAGTCAAGCAAAAATTGGACTGATATTGGGCACTATTTCAAGTACAATTTTTTGAGACGTAAATTATACCTATAGCTCGTTCGATATTCGCGCACTGAGGTGAGTATGCTGGGCGTAGAACCTACGCCCAGCATACTCACTGAACGAAGCCTATAACTCCGAAGTTATTCGAGCACTGTTTTTTCTTTTTGGGCACCGTTTGGCACTATTTGGGAACTATTTTTTGAAGTATGAATTATGTTTGAAGCGTATACAGATTCTCCGGACGGAGGTGAGTATGCTGGGCGAAACCTTCGTCCAGCATACTCATCGAACTATGGCTATAACTTCGCAAGTACAAGAGCACTATTTTTTTCCTTTGGGCACTATTTAGCACTATTTCAGAACAGTTTTTTGACATTCATGAAATATCAGGATTCCATGGTGAGTTGTGGTGAGTATGCTGGACGAAGGGACACGCATGATGAGTCTTCGGAATCCCTGAATCCCGGAATCTATATATATATATATATATTTTTTTAATTAATTGTACTGATTTACACCATGTATTTTCAGTGTTTTATTTCAAGTGAACACCCATAAAATTTTGTCACGAGCCGCCTCTGACCACAGACATCATCTGGGCAATAAATATTATTTTGTACAAGATTTGGTAATTCTGATCTTATGACATAATCCACTTATTTCTCAGAATATAATATGCATTCATATCAGTAAAATGTTATGAGTATTGACTGTGTGGTTGAATGACTAATGAAGAATATTGATTTTGTTGAGTCATTCTGAAAACAAGGTAGAATTTGAAAACAATAGCGTCTTTATTGAATGAACTCTGACATTGTGTTATACAACGCTGATTATACAAAATAGACGATCAGACAATAGGGAAGTTACAAGTTTTTTTTATAACATTTATTTCTTAAGCAAACACAAGATTAGCTTATAAATTGGTATTATAGTGTCGGAAAAGCAACATCATACATATAACTAACACCACTATGTACCAAATACATAAATAAAAATTCTACAAAATTCTACATACATTGTATTCTCTTTACAAATGACCTCCATCATAATATTTCAATCTTAACGTAAACAATTTCTTAATTTAAATCGGACGACGCGGTTGGCGCAGTGGTAAAGTAACTGCCTACTGACGACGGTCCTGGGTTCGATCCCCGGTCAGGGCAAATATTTGTGTGATGAACTCAATTATTTGTTCTTGGGTCTGGGTGTTATTATCTATATATGTATGTATTAAATATTAGATTTATCGTCGCCTAGTACCAACAACACAAGCCTTAATTGAGCTTACTGTGGGACTAGGTCGATTTGTGTAATAATGTCCTATAATATTTATGTATTATTTATTTATCCAGAACTAGGTAACCAGATAGAAGTCCTAACAGTGGGTGATGACGTGACCTCAGGCAGCGGGGAGGAAGGAGAGAGTGTTCCCGTGTGCAGTGTTGGTAGGGACGCTAGTGTGGACGATATTTGTGCGGACGCGGCTGTCGCACCGATGCAGGGCCGGCCGCGACGTGACGAGTCGCCTAGTCAGGTAATTGAATAAAATAATAGATACTTACACACAACACATCACATTATCACATATTATAAAAGTGTTGTTAATTTTTCTTTACAAAATTTGATATCAGATTCAGACATCCATATTCCATTATAATTAAAACTTATAATTAAAGTTTTTAATCAAAACATTAGTCAAAAAACATTAATTTTGTATATAATTTATGTTTGTGAGTCATAATCGTTGTAATTGAAAGTTAATGACATGGTAGAATTTTAACCACCATACCATACTTTGTTTCCTGGAAAATATAATTTGATTTACAGGATAGAAGTTGAAATTAATTGGGATACATTTCTTAAGAACTGCAGCAATAATTACAAAAATTTGAATGTACATATAAATAAATTGCTGTTTTTTATTCTAGACTGCAGAAATAGAAGGATCTGTCGAAGGTGCAGTGGAGACATTTGTAACGACTCCTGCAAAACATGGCACATTGTATAAATGTCGTATCGCACGCGATAGGAAGGGGATGGATAGAGGATTGTATCCTACATACTTCTTGCATCTCGAAAAGGATTACGGCAAGAAAGTGTTTTTGTTAGCAGGTGAGACACATAACACTGCTTTACTAGAAAAATTTACTATATCAACATTTTATCTGTATTATTCATTGACTAGCTGTGCCTGTGTAATGAATTTACGCGCATTTCTCCGCTGCTACTGGTCCTAGCGTGAAATAGACTATCTTAATATATATAAATCTTGTGTCACAATGTTTGTCCTAAACCACTTAACCGATTATAATAAAATTCGCACACCATGTGCAGTTCGATCCAACTTGAGAGATAGGATAGGTTTTATCCCGGAAATCCCACGGAAAAGGGAACTATGCGGGGTTTTCTCTGAAAACACGGGAAAAGCCGCGGGCGGAAAGCTCGTAGCTATGTATATAGAATATCGCTTCCATGATAAATAAAACAATCTAACACTCCAAGAATTTTTCAAATGGACCTGCAGTTCCTGATATTAGCTCATACTAGCAAAGAAACAAACTCAGTTTTATAATCTAGTTATTACAGAAAAAACCTATTTTTTTATCATACCAATTAATCAAAATCAAACTATATTCCAAGTCGCAAACGAAGAAAAAACCTGTCTTTTTTATCTTACCAATTAATCAAAATCTAAACTATATTCCAGGTCGCAAACGAAAGAAGTCGACCACGTCAAATTACCTCATATCAACAGATCCAACAGAATTAACGCGACAAGCTGATAGCTTTGCGGGCAAACTGAGGTCCAATCTATTGGGAACGGCATTCACAGTGTACGATAGTGGGAAAGCTTGGCGAAAGAGTTCTAGAGATCCAACTAGGCATGAGCTCGCTGCTGTGGTTTATGTAAGTTTTTGACGTGACAACGTCTTATAATTCGATAGGGCCGGCTGCACGCACGAAAAAACATGACTCATGCGGCGTTACCTCGCTCTGAGGCGTTCCGTGTAAGGCTTGAAGTGCAAGCGAGAGCGCGGAACGAGCGACAAAGGAGCACAATCGGACGTTGTCAGTAAACCGACTTTACAGACAACCAATTTTTTTTAAATAAAGTTTTGTATAATTGAAAATGATGGTTGTACATGTTGATTTTAAGGAAAAGTCGTGAAAATCTATTGTTTTTTGTTTGCTATAAAATTTGTAGTGCAAGTGACTAATGATATAAAAGTATAGAAGGTTTTGTTTGTTAGATGTTAGGGCATGTGGATATTAGGATTGTTTTAATTTACGTCACAAAAAACTTGCAAATAAATGCAGTTTAATCGCTATTGTTATGTTTTGCATGGTACAAAGTCTTATACTTATTATCTTTTTATATGATGAAAATAATTTACAGGACACAAATGTACTCGGCTTCAAAGGACCAAGAAAGATGACTGTCATATTACCGGGAATGACGCCAGACCGACAGCGAGTCACCATCGCACCGCAAGATGACAGCGAAACACTATTAGAGCGATGGAAAAGCCAAAACTTCGATGATATTGTCGTATTACACAATAAAACACCAGTATGGAACGATGAAACACAATCATACGTGCTCAACTTTCACGGCAGAGTAACCCAGGCAAGTGTGAAGAACTTCCAAATTGTACACGATTCGGAACCAGATTATGTTGTCATGCAATTTGGTAGGATATCCGAGGATGTGTTTACTATGGATTTCAGATATCCATTGTGCGCTTTACAAGCGTTTGGTATAGCGCTCAGTTCGTTTGATAGCAAATTGGCATGTGAATAGATGTTTGTTGAAGGAATTGGTGTGTAGCAAGAAGCTTATATCTAATA
>CAJQZN010042398.1:0-20550 GCA_907164685.1 Colias eurytheme | reverse complement strand
AGCTAGCTGAACTCCACACTCAATATATGGACAGCCAAAACAAGTGCACAGCCCTCCAAGACATTGTTGACAGCTTCCAACAGTGTTCCAATGACCACGAGAAGGCGCTCAGTCGTATCGTTGAACTGGAATGCAGTTTAATGGAGGTTCAGGAAGATAACTCCAAGCGGCTATGCAATTCATCCAACAGTCTTTTTGGTGAACTGCTTGAATGTGGACAGTTAAGTGGATAATAGTTTTCATCATAAATTTACAATGACAATTATGCATTTGCGAAAGTAAATAATGTTTTATTGGAATTTGACAAAATATGTTCTTTGGGAAAAGTTGTTTAGTTTTATGGGCCCATTACAAGTAGGTATTATGGGGATTTTGTTACATTCTGTATACGTAAATATGATAATTCATATAAATACACAAATACAATAACAAAAAAGATTGTCAACAAACAATTTTAAATAATTAATAAAATAATTATCCGTTTACGTTATTTTTATTTTCTTTTTTGCTGACCCTACCATACGTCAGTGTCAGCTTTGGCCGCCATTGAAGATTCGTTTCTTTATGCTACGGCCACACTACCTTACCGTCTACCGGGCTGTTATCGCAATAATTATGGCATTAAATTACCGTCTAAATTACTGCATGAACTGGTGTGGTTACACTAGAGTTTACCTAGATATGTCGGTAATTATTGGCATTTACCGCAGCAAAAAATATTAGTTAATAAATATAATATGGTTTCTGTAATAATTCATCAGGGATTCTTTTTTATTTTTCAAATCATCTATTGTACTTGGAAATGATAAATTTTGTTTGATCCGACATAAAAATCGTTGTGTAGTACACTGCGATTTTTATAGTTCTTCTGTCGGGTATCCCAAAGAGACGGTTCAGATTTGAATATAATTCCAAAAATTCGAGCGCCATTGAGCGCTTTTTCATTTGACCACTCCATGTCGGTCGATACGTGCATCGCCGGTGGGCGATGAGCTCATATTGCACACTGGACAAACGGTAGTGTGGCCGCAAACGCAATAATTACCGCAGTAATCTTCTTTGATGTGCGAAAGAATACCGCCGCCGGAGCTATTGTCTACCGCCATTTGTCATATTGTTTGGCATTGTAGAATTATGGCCATAAGTCGTGGTTACACCTAGGTGTTGTTTAAGTTGTGGCAATAATTATTGGCATATCACGGTAGTGTGGCCGTAGTATTAATGAACTGCGTTATACCCACAGGTTATACCACAATTTACAAAGCAAATTATAATTTTGTTCTCAATTTCAAACGATGTGGACATGAAATTTTGCTCAATTTACTGGAAATTAATATATTATATTTTAAATGTGTGTGTTAATTAAGATAAAATATAACTGACTATGTATTAGCGATTTTAGATAAAACATTCTTCACAGCCGGCGTTTAATCGATAGCAAAATTATTTACCAGATCTTGCGAGCAATGTTCGATAATAATTATTTAACTCCTAAATAAGCTCCTAACTTTTACCAAAGTCACACCCCGGACACTCCATACAAAATGATCGTTTTGACAGTCACACTGTAGAGACTGCAAATGTGTGTGTTAACGCTTTATGGTTGGCACATTTGTGACTAGCGTAAAAAAAAATTCGCGTTTTTCTGATGAAATACATCCATAAACAGCACAATATCTAACCATTTTCTACGAAAAACGATAATCACAAATCCAAAATAATAAAATTACTTTAAGTCAATTTGATTAATATTGTCAATCTTCGTTGCGTATCGTCCTTGCAGAAAAATATGGCCCATTTTATGTCTGATCGCGCGGGGGTGAGGTAAGTTTAATTTTGGCGGGAGGCGGAGAGTGTCCGTTCTGTAGCGTTTAGCTACTATTATGTATTCTGTGCCAAAGTATAAAATAAATTCCATGTACCTAGCTTACCCTTGAGCTTACCTATTCAAATGACAGTCTCGACACTGACACTTGACAGTTATCTTACCTGACAATTGACATATCAGACGTGAAGTCAACATATAGTACAGCTGATTTCACGTTACCTATTTTTTATAAAAAAAATATTATTCATGTAAAAATACTGTCTAGTGGATTGGAAATTAGGAATTCAGGATTTTTAACGAGGGATTGAAGTTGCATCGCATTTTAGATAGCTTATACTCACCATCATGCAAACCATGACTACTACAATAGAACCTTCTGTCCTACCGCCGAAGTTTTCGGCAGGGCCGAAGGGCTTAGGTAGGTAGGAAATAATTCAAATTGATAAAAACAATAAGCTTCAATTCTTAATAACTCATAATCCCAATTTCTGCTGCAGGAGATCCTGATGATAAATCATTAAGAAGAGTAGAAATCGAAGTTTTAATTCCAAAACTCATGAGAGAAAAAGCAAAAACCGAGAAATGTGTTTCAGAAGTAGCAGAATTTAACGAATGTGTGAAGGAATCTTCAGTTTTTATGGTTTTTAATTGTAGAAAAGAAAATAGTGTAATGAAAGCATGTTTAGGTGATTGGTATAAAAATCAAGATTTCATAAAAGAATGTACAGAAGAATATTTAAAAGAGAGAAGTGAATATAGAAGAACAGGAGTCAAGAAACCTATAAAACGGGCCTAATTTAAATTTGTTTATTGATATGTTTAGCTATTAGTTTTAAGAAAAATAAATGTTTTAGTCTTCATCATTGTTTATTACCACTGGAATATTTCTTGTTAAAATAATTTCTTTTACAGTATATTCGCTCAAATCTTTTGGTAGTGTTATGTTCTCTTTGCTGGGCTCAATAATTTCTATGATTATTATTTCCTGAAAACAAATGGATTCATAGTAATATGTGTCTTGTAATAAGAAATAATTTTATATTTTTAAATGGTTTGCATACCTTGACAGTTGTTGCCGCCATTCTCACATGCCCTAGCATAGTGAGCCAGTCTTGTGATTCTTGTTTCTGTTTTATAACTACTATATAATCAGAATGGTTTATCCCTGGCCCTTCTCTGTAGATCACTATAAGAAGTTAAAAATTAATTTGGATTTGTATAAAATGTAAACTGAAATATTTTATTTTCAGCGAGGATGAGAATCTTTAGATTTTTTCAGTGAAACATAAAATAAATAACTTCTACTCTTTCGCAATTAGGTTAAATATTGTTAATATGATAAAAAAGGTAAATTCCTTACAGAAATCTCCACCAAATTTAATTCCAGGTTTTACAATGTATCCCTTAGATCTATAATAGTGATATACAATATATTTATTCATAAAGTAATGATCTGCTTCATTAAATAATTTCCAACAGTCATTTACTTTCAATAATTTATTATCAATGTTAAAAATTTGCAAACAACCAAGTCCGTACAGCAGAAAAAATGCTTCTTGTTTTGTAAGCATTAACTTTTCTTCTAGTTGAATCTTATTGAGACAGCACTTTGGCTTTAAGTTGGCAAAATAGTTGTCATCCTCTGAATCACTATTTGGGACTATAACTACTGTTTCTTTCTTCTCATAACTGCAAGTCGTATCATCATAATTATCACTCTGATCCGTGTCACAGGGCTCATCATCACTAGATACTAAATCTATTACATCCTTGTTTGCCCGTTGAGCACTATCATGCAGAATCTTGGATGTTAAACTTTTAACATTAATTAAAAAGTCATCAGCTGGAGCTAAACTTTGTTGGGAAGAACTAAACTTTTTGTACCAATAGTTTCTTTTCAAATACTGTCTTTTTCTCATGATGCATGGACTCCCATCATTTTTTATAGATTTAGGTCTTGATCTAGATTTAGTGCCTTTACCAAAACACCCCATATGATAAAGCATTGCCATCTCCTCAATGCCTCTTACTTCTACTCCATAACCATTATAATAACCAGTAAATATAATTCTCATTGAATTATCAATTGGAAAACGTAATGAAGATTCAACATCCATAGTTAATGTATTATTAGGGTCGATATTTTGACAGGCTTCCTCTGTTTGCAAACTAGTCATGACAAAAGAACTGGCTGGTTCCCAATTTTATTTTTAGCAGAATGTGTCACAAGTCCAAACGCGAAATTATGAATCTGTAACTTAGTCAATTTATTTTACAAAATCAATTATTATGAATTACGATACAAAATTACAGCCTATTTCAGTGCACTAAATTGTTCAAGTTAAAAATGGAAACTCCGAAAAAAGCGGCAAAAACAAAGGACGAGGAAATATTTAACCGTAAGTAACCTAAACTTTCCTCTTTCACATTTTGTATGAAACGCAGTGAAAATCACAAAAATTAAAGGTCACTGTCTATAAATTCTTCTAATACTTAATATTTATAATTCAAGCATTGGATTAATTCTTCTCAATTCAATAGGTACCATAAGTTTAAAATTGGTTCATCGTACTGCAATTCAAATTTATTTTATTTGCGTGATATTTTTCCAGTGGTATTTATTTATTTTCGGGTAGAATAAAATTATTTTAATAATATTTAAAATAGGTAGGTAATAGCTGTTATAGTCAAGTTCTCCTACCTACACCTAGTTTTGCATTGCAAAAAAATAATTTATTCAGTTTTTGACTTCAGTGTTTTCAGTTATAAAAATTGTTAATTTTAATAACAAAATTCATGTAGGTGTAGGTGTAGGGTACATGGATTTTTCTGTTTTATTAAAATTGAATTTTTAATTGTGTGTTTATTATTCATATAAAATTTTTGAATTTATTAATATTTTCATTAGTGACATTAATGTGTTTAATTAATTTCTAAACGTTTTATCAGTGTCGACAACATTCTATATCCATAAAATCTCAGAGGAATAAACTGAGCATAAAATTATATATCTGTCTCTCTTTTTCACAGCTCGAAAAGTCTACATTAGAGAAGGTAAGCAATAGCATAGACAAAAAATCAAAGACAACTTCACTTGCATAAGTCACAAGACCTCTCAGCTGAGTTTTCGATCTCCCATTTTTGTGTTTTCGGAAAAATAGTTTCCGTAAATTTTATTTTTCTTGTGTGTGGGGTTTTCTTCCTACGATAAATTAGCCAAAATGGCTAACTTTCACGAAGAAAATGTCAGCAAACTTATCCCATCGCTTGGTGATGATAAAATCGGTAAGTTTATTGGTAAGTCGCAAATCGTATAACACTATTAAAAAACTTTTAATTATCTTCATTTCCCTTTTCTTCCAGATATGATTGCAGCAACCAGCGTCCTACAAATTAGAGCAAGTGAGATTCGCCAAAGCCAAATTAATTGGCAGTCGTATTTGCAGTAAGTGAAGTAACAAACTCACATATTATGAGATTGATCTTTGTGAATGTCTTTTAGTTATAATATAGTGAATAATAATAATCTATACATTGTAGGTCGCAGATGATCACCCAGCGTGATCATGACTTCATTGTCAACTTGGATCAGCGCGGCCAAAAAGATTTGCCTGACAAGAACCCTGAGGCCTGTGCTGATGTGTTCCTGAACTTACTCACTCACATCAGCAAAGATAACACCATCCAGTATGTGCTTGTACTGATTGATGATATTTTATCTGTGAGTACTATTATACTAAGTGAATATATTAATTTATTTATTCTACAATAATTCCTCACATGATGATCACATTGTTTGGCAAAAAAATATTATGTGTTATTCAAGTAAAGTCATTTGAAACTATTATTACAGATATCAGTTATTCCTAAAAGGTTAAGGTATTTTTTTTTTTTTGGGAATAAATATTTCAAAGATTATTGTTATGTGACTATAATAATTATTATGCTTCTATGATGCCCAGAATTTTATGTTATATTTGCTCAGTTTGCAACATTTGCTCCATCTTCATCACTTGCATTTATATGCAGTGAATAGGAGGATATAATAAATTAAAACTTACTAGAAATTAATTTAATTTCTGTATGGTATTACTTCTCATGTGAAAAAAAACTAGCTAAGCTAGCCCTACAATGTTTTCAGGAAGATAAATCCAGAGTGAAGATATTCCGCCAATCAAGACACGGCAATGTCTGGCAGCCGTTCCTCAACCTGCTGAACCGTCAGGACGAGTTTGTTCAGCACATGACTGCTCGCATCATCGCCAAGCTGGCCTGCTGGCATCCGCAGCTCATGGAAAAGAGCGACCTGCACTTCTACCTCTCTTGGCTAAAGGACCAGCTTAAGTCCAACGTGAGTAATATTTTTTTTCTTCACCGCACCAGCATGGTCAGTTTTTTTAAATGTTTTTTTTTTTATTGGTTTTCTGATCTGACATCTTCAGATACAGTTGTTTATTTATATTTAATACACGTTATAATTATTAAACAAAGTGATATTGGAAGGAGGAAGACTATTTTATTAATTTAATATAATGGACAACTTGTGTTGGACAACTTGATCAGGTGATGCATCTGCTCTGTTGCCTCAAAAAATCTTTGATTTTTATAATTTCTCTTAGATATAATGTGAAGTACCTCTTTCTAATAGATTTAATTTTAAAATAAATGGGTTTGGTATTCTAGTGCATAGTAATCATTTATATGTGATTGCATGTTAAATGTGTTCAGTAATATGCCTCTATGTTATTTTTGCATGTTAAAGTGAAAACTCATATTAAACATGTGTTTTTAAATACAATATATAAATATGTATTTATAATTTAATTCAGATAATTAAAGGAATATTTATTGTGCAGCTGAATTTATACTTTTACCTTTCACATTACATATGTAGGTAAATTTGTAAATACAGTGTATGTGTAAAATATAAATATTTCAATATTAAATATGTATGCTTTTTAAATAGTTCTTTAAGTGTAGGTACTTATAAAAAAGTAAATGCTTACTTAAAATGCTTAGTTTGATGTTTTAGTTCCTGATAGTCATGTTTTATATTTGAATACATTTTTATCTGAAGGTTTTAAACGGATTAGCATAATGTTGGTCAATTTATAATAATTTGAAGATTTTGGAAAAATGTTCTCCTTCTTTCGTAATTTTTATTTATTTATTAATATAAGAAAATCAGCAAATGAATGATTTTAATTTATTTCAAATGCTTGCTCTTGAACACAATTTAATTCAACCCTAAATTTGCTTCAAGTTTTAAAAGCTAGCTGAATAGCAAGCTAATATTTTTCAGACCATTACAGATACTGGCTTTATAACAATATGATAATGATCAATTATAAATATTGTATGTACCTACCATGTTACAGCTAAGAGATTTTCTAAAGAAACATGGACTACAATATAAATATTATAAAGTATATAATTTCAGGAATTATGTTTTTAATTCGAATTTTACAATATTTAAATTTTTGTGTAAAATCATGTTTATAATTATCGGAAGGAAAATGTAATATAGTTTACAAAAAGTAAAAGAATATATTTGTTGTTCTATTTTAATTATTATAGTTGCATTTATTATATATGTACTAATGTACTCTGTAATGTAATTAAATATATAAGAATCATTATGTATTAATTTTATTATATATTTATTTGAATAATATATATTATCACTGTATTGAAACTGTGATTTTTTTAAGTTTATTGATATACTAACTTTACAGAAATAATGTGAATAATAAAGATATTTCTCAGCCTTATCAAGCTTTAGGCTAAGCTCAACATTCCCATGCTAACAACAGTTAACAAATACTCGAACGTCTAAACAAACGTAAAGTGTTGTGATATCATCTTCACCCAAGCATCATGCATCATTGGGATGTTATGGAAGTGGTTTGCAATTTTATCACCGCGAGGTTTGTTTTCTGGCAAGGCGGAGAAAATGTCTGCCGAGTTAGCGCATGCTGAGCAGGTTATGTTGGAGCACGAGAAACAACATTTCTCCGATAAACACGTTAAACACCACAAGGACAAAAGCGCGGACAAGGCCGACAGTGAGAAATATTCGAGCCTTTACACCTCGTTCGATGTACTGAAATCACATGGGGACTTGCATCCTGACCTCCACAAGGTATTCTGTGTCGGCGCCGCAACATGTGAATGTTATAAAGTGTACAATAACTTCGTTGTCGACTAACATGACTTTAAGTTTAAGTACTAATATCGAAAGGGCTGAACGCCTCAGTGCGCTTCTGTTATCTATGTTATTAACTTTTTGATTAACAAAATGCTTGTAACTGCTCACGTTCTTAAATAACTTTATTATTCTACAAAAGCGATACAACACACATTATTACAGTGTTGCATGTATTAATATTAAAATTTGTGATTAAACTTTATATTTTCTAGCGATACTAAAATCTAGAAGGAGAAGTATATTATACTTCTTTTTGTAATTTTGCTTCATTTCTTAGAAAAAAAATATTGTAGCAATAATTATTATTTTATGTTGGTAACTATGTATACAATGGATAAAGAGTTAATAAAAAAAATGTTAAACAGATTTGTGGATGTGATAATATTTAGACCGAAAAACAAACAAGATAATATGTCAACAGTTTATAAAAATTACTATACAAGAACCAGCTTTCTTTGTTTAGTTTATTTATGGAATAATGAAACATTCTATTGTATGCTTTTTATGTAATTTAGTTTATATTGGCACTTTAATCAAATAATTACTATTATTGTAAAGTTAGTTTGTCAATACATTCAACAGTATTTTAAATTTAAATGTTCTTTTATCAATTTATTCAATATATCTGTTATAAATCTTTTATCAAATGTTTTGATTATAAATACACGGCACTGTGCATGTAGTGAGTAAAAAAAAAGCAGAATTAATGTACGCTTTGCAAATACAATATTTTGAACATAAATGTTTATTATATTAATTTTTGTTCAGAACAACGACTACATCCAGTCGGTGGCCCGTTGCCTGCAAATGATGCTGCGCGTCGACGAGTACCGTTTCGCTTTCCTGTCTGTAGACGGTATCTCCACTCTGCTGTCCATTCTCGCTTCGAGGGTGAACTTCCAGGTAATTGTTCATAAATCTAGGAGAAGCTTTTTAATAAACAAAACATGTTTGTTTTTTAAAGTGAAACTTTTATTACATCGTCTCAAACTTTTTGGTCTGTGTAGCGCATGTCGCGTGTATCGCGGCTGCCGAGTAGGTATACCTACTCGGCAGCCGACCGCCACGCGACATGCGCTACACAAAGCAGTGTTCGGAACCGTTCGAACAGTTTCACTTTTACCGTGGTTTCATAAAACCACACAACATTTTAATTTTTTTTAAAAGTTATTGACTAGTATTTTAGATATAACCCAGTTTTCGTTTAGTTTTTGAGATTCCCGATTGACACTTTATATTTTCTAGCGCTGCTAAAATCTAGGAGAAGTATATTCTTCTTTTTGTAACTTTGCTTCATTTGTTGGAATTTATCAGAATAGTGTAATATCTATGGATTCAGGTTAAAAATAGCTCGGAGACTAATGGTATTTTTTTGGTTGAATAGCAAAGATATCTAATAATTTTTAAAAAAATTACAAGAATTATTATTTTGTGTACAGGTTCAATACCAGCTAGTATTCTGCCTGTGGGTGTTGACATTCAACCCGCTGCTCGCTGAGAAAATGAACAAATTCAACGCCATCCCCATTCTGGCGGACATTTTGAGCGACTCGGTCAAGGAGAAGGTCACCCGCATTGTGCTTGCAGTGTTCAGGAATCTGATCGAAAAGCCTGAAGACCACCAGGTTTGTATAGACAAATAATTTCAATGTAATACTTGCTAGTAATGACATATTTTAAATAAGCTGGAATAATAATTTCATAGCTATTTTCATTTATAACTAGCGGTCCGCCCCGGCTTCGCCCGTGGTACATGTTTACGTTTTCTATACATAAGAACCATCCTCGTACTTCAAGGAATATAATAAAAAAAGAATTATCGAAATCGGTTCAGCCGTTCTCGAGTTATGCGCTTACCAACACATTTTGCGATTCATTTTTATATTTATAATGTAAAGAAAATTTATTTATTTATAAATTTATTATTCGCGTTTCAATTTTATTTTCGCAACTAAAATTGCCTTGCGTGTTTCTCCAATTCGAGTAATTACTGTTATTTCGTATAGTAGTGCAGTTATTTCGATTTGTATTTTGCACTACGCTTATATTAGTGACTAGCTTTCCGCCCGCGGCTTCGCCCGCGTTTTAAGAGAAAAACCGGGATAAAACCTATCCTATGTCCTTTCTCGGGTATCAAAATATCTCTATACCAAATTTCATGCAAATTGGTTCAGTAGTTCAGGCGTGATTGAGTAACAGACAGACAGACAGAGTTACTTTCGCATTTATAATATTAATATGGAAGTATGGATTTTGTTAACGGATTAAAAACGTGACTACTTTACCATAATAATGATTACCGTTAAGGCAATTACACGGTTCAACGACCTTAATGATTCTGTCACTACATTTGAATTTGTTTTTTTAACCGCCCTCTATAAATATACATCGTTGTTGAAGTAAAAGTGACCAAAGATTATGGAATTGTATACTGTATCGTATTGTATCGTAATGTGTTAGTTGGTTTCTACCTAATTTATGTTTTCTCTGAGAGGCAGTAACATATTACATTTATGAATAGTAAATATTGTGTAATGTAGGAAGACTCATCTTTCAACATTAACCGTTATAAGCAAAGTCTCTACTACATGACCCATTCTGGAGACCTTAAGATGACTAAGCAAGTAATTATAAGTTCTAGAGTGGGGAACAGTTAAGAAAACACCGATTTAGAAATTAATTTTATTCAACACGGACTCTACTATATTCTGGAGACCTGATGATGACTAGGGTGGAGAACATCTCACCTACAGAGATATAAAAGATGGAGTACATTATTTGACGTAATTCTATAGAACGGCCTCTACCATGTCATGGTGTATCGAATGGTAATGGTGACCAGGCAAATGTATTTAGCGTTCTCTGTATATCTCTTCATACCTAGTAGGAATATATGCATGCAACCTACACACACCGAAAAAAATAGGGGAACGGACAAGAAATCACGTTTTTTTCGACTTGTTATGTATTTTGTAGTTAGTTCGGGGTTAATTTTTGAAAAACTCGCATAGTTCCCGTTCCCGTGGAATTTCCGGGATAAAACCTATCCTATATTACTCGTGGATAATGTAGCTTTTGAATGATGAACGGAATTTTTAAAATCGGTCCAGTAGTTTATGAGCCTATTCATTACAATCAAACAAACAAACAACGTTTTCCTCTTTATAATATTAGTGTAGAAGAAATCATCGGTTCACCCAGTTAAAAGTGCGGAGGTAACGGAACCAACAAAAAATTCAGTTGAATTGAGAATTTCGTCCTATAATGGCGTCGGCTAAAAATGTTGCTATACGTTTATGTCAGTTTTGACTTTCCTACGATTTTATACAATAATATAAATTAAATGATTTTATACAATATTAAAAAAAATTGCTGATTTTCGGCGGTATGGCGACCACTTGGAACTGTCTGAAAAATATGGCATGGCGATTTTCGTGCATGGCTACTGGACTATGATTACCTGTGCAAAAATTAGCCTGGTACAAATGGTTGAATTTTTTTTTTAAATCAACGCATTCACGTCGGTATTGTGGGCTGTAAATTACACCGGAAAAGTATGGCATGACACTACCGCCTACTTCTTTTTTATGGGCTATCGGTAAATCCTAAAATTTTTGTGTTACAAATCGTTTGCCTTCCGTAATTTATCCGACGAGTTCGACTAACGCCCACGCGACTAGTCTGCCGGTACCACTGTTCTGACCATGATTTTTCTTTTTGTCATTGCGTACTAAGACCACTGTAGAACCGCCATCCGGTTACAAATGATCCAAAATTTTGTGTCAGTATCTCCCGGCTTTGGATTGTTTTGGACCCTTAAAATATACGATAGAACAGCAATTAATCTTTTTTAAAAAATATTCAAGGCACAGGGAAAATCTGGTTACTGTTTTATAGGTAGGTATGTGTTTTCTGATAATATTTTACTGTCAAAAATTATCAACACTGGATATTATTCAATGACGCCTTTCAAAAACAAAACTAATTTACAAACAGATTTTTATATCTTTACATACCTATTTTTAACTTTCATTTCATGAACTGCTCATGTAAATACCTATTACAATCTGGTTTAATTTAACAAAACATTCAATTCGGTGAATTTTAGCGTTATTTTGCAAAAAAAACCGCACGTACAGTCCCCCGTCCGAGTCGAACTGACACCGTCAAATTTCGTCGAAAATATGCAATAGAGGTGAGGTTTTATGTGGGTTTTATTATAAATTCGAGTTTTTTCTTGATAATTTAACGATAATAATGAAAATTGAAAAAACAATCAATACAAATTGTTACAAATATCATAACATATTTTTTGGTATAAATTTCATGTATAAATATGTAGCCGTTTTCCTAACAAAATGCGTTTTATGTTCAAAAAGGGGTTGATTTGTATGTATTTTTTTTATGTTTAGGCCGTTTTAAACTGAAAAGTAAACAATACACTTTGTTAATTATATCCTTGAGTATCACATATATTTTTTTTAAGACAATCGTACCAACAGTTTCCTCAACAAAATTCAATATGTATAAGGTGTTTTCCGGTTTTGACCATAGTAATCCCCTTAAATTCTGTTCAAACACATTTCTTATACATTTTTATTAAAAACAGGTGGCCAAAGAGCACTGCATCGCGATGGTGCAATGCAAAGTGCTGAAGCAGCTGTCGATCCTCGAACAGAAGCGCTCCGACGACGAGGACATAATGAACGACGTGGACTTCCTCAACGAGCGCCTGCAGGCCTCCGTGCAGGACCTCAGCTCGTTCGATCAGTACGCTACTGAGGTTAAGAGTGGACGGTGGGTACTTTTTTTGGAAGGACGGTTACAAAAAAAAAGTTCAATATTATATAATGGTTACAATTCAGATAAATTATTGATCTCAGTATAGGAATAATAATAAGGTTCGTATTTAAATTTTATAGGCGAGACAGGTAAAATAAAAACATTTTAAAATAAAAATGAGTTAAAAACTCATTTTTATTTTAAAATTGTAATTTACAAATGACACAAATAAAGGTCTTTTACATTCTCTTTCTTAGGTTTGCATTTCACCTTTTTACACCTATCGTTTCTCTCAAAAATGCGCCATTATAAGGGTTCATACGCATTATGCGGGTAGCCGTCCGGCTGACCGCAGGATGCGGTTGAAGAACCGTTGCGATTTGCGGTCATGTCGATCCATTACAAAGATGGACGTGGAAGAAGTTGCAGCTATTTACTTCATTTACACACGTCACGTAAAGAAGAAAAGCAAAGAAAGAAGTACTGGGTGCATCCTTATTTGCAAACACGAGATGAGAGCAAGCATTTTGCAACCACGTGCACACACTCACTCAATGGCGGGCAGCCGCAGACTGAACCGCACAGTGCGTATAGCAACCGTCCGGCTGGCCGTCACTCGGGCCGCAGCTCTCCGAGCGACCGGAGCGGTCTGCGGGTAGCCGCATCGCAGTGCGCATAGATATGAATATTACATACATAATTGTGCTTGCGGTCAGCCGGACGGCTACCCGCAATGCGGCTACCCGCGTAGTGCGTATGAACCCTAATAACAAGATATTTTTTTTCCAGTTTGGAATGGTCGCCCGTGCACAAATCGGCGAAGTTCTGGCGCGAGAACGCGGCGCGCCTGAACGAGCGCGGGCAGGAGCTGCTGCGGACACTCGTGCACCTGCTGGAGAAGAGCGGCGACCCGGTCGTGCTCGCCGTCGCGTGCTACGACGTGGGCGAGTACGTGCGCCACTACCCGCGCGGCAAGCAGTGAGTATACACACGCTCTCTTTGAGTATATACATTGACCCGTTAGTAACGCGTCTGAACGAGCGCGGGCAGGACCCGGCCCCGCTGCGGCCCCTTTCAGTGGTGGCAACGCCGCCTGCAACTACAGGCGGGGCACTGGGTGGGACCTAGTGGTCCGAGGTATCGTGTCCGGGAGGTGTCCTGCTGCAGTGCGATCGAGCCCGCGTGTATCGCGGGCGATCTGCGAACTGCAGCAGGGAAGAATGTCCGTGGGTGCTTCACCGCCGTCGCGCCACGAGTCAAAGGAACGCGGCAATTTATAGTATGCGACAGCTAAGCATGTTCGGACAGGAAACAGTGCCAACTATATTGACAACTACTCATCCACAAAAATATTATATCAAAAGTTACGTCTAACAATAATATATTGACCCGTTATTAACCTGCGCAGCAAGCAGTAAATATATACACCGTGTCTGAGAATATACATTGATAACGAACTTCTTGCCGGCTCTGCTCTGTAAAGCTAGAAGAGCTTTAATGGCCTTTTTCCTAGGGATGGTTAAAAAATATATGAATACTAGCTGCGCTCCGCGGTTTCACCCGCGTGGCTCCGCTTCTGTTGTTCTTAGCGTGGTGATATATTATAGCCTATAGCCTTCCTCGATAAATGGGCTATCCAACACCGTTAATTTATCAAATCGGACCAATAGTTCTTGAGATAAGCGCGTTCAAACAAACAAACTCTTTAGCTTTATAATATTAGTATAGATATCTCATTTATTTCTTTATTTTACCCAGTATCATTGAGCAGCTTGGCGGTAAGCAACGCGTGATGTACCTCCTCAGCCACGACGACCCCAACGTGCGCTACGAGGCCCTGCTTGCTGTTCAGAAACTTATGGTTCACAACTGGTGAGTGTATACACGGACTTTACATTGACAAACAAAATAAAAATGAAGCGTAGCAAAGTGTGGTCTTTAATGTCCCTCACGATTTATTATGTGATCAATATTCATTTTTCTTAAAATCTTCCTGTGCAGTTGCATATAACTATGGCAAATAGTACGTTTATAATAGTGTTAAGTTTCTCACACTTAAATATGTTTGTATTCGTCTGAAGTCTAGTGATATAATAATCAAAATGATCGTTATCACAGGGAATACCTCGGCAAGCAACTGGAAAAGGAACAAATTGACAAGCAGGCTGGATCTGCAGTTGGAGCTAAAGGCTAAGCCCACCAAAGTATTTAATATCGTTATTGTTATCGTCTAGAAATGTTGGTCGAAAGTTTAGCCATTGTTATGATACAAGTATTATTATTACATTGTAAATAAAACACGTACAAAAGATCAAGTTCATTCAGTCGGAACCGCTTGTTGTGCTATTTATAAATTAATATTTTCAAATTCGTGTAAATACAGAAAAATATTGTTTGTTGTTAAAATAAAAACTATTATATTTTACTGATCAAGTATTTATGAATGCCTTTATAATAGAATTTTATTTATCACCGCTGTATTATTACATTCCTATACGAGTTTTATTATTGTTATTGAAATTGAGAATCAAATGCTTATTACATATGGTGTATTATTTAAATTGTAAAATGTAGACGTTTTAGCCACTTGTGCATATGTAACAGAGCGCCGTTAATAAAAGTATGGAAATATATAATATTTATTTTTTAACCCATATCCTGTTTTAATACATAAGCCCTAAAATATATAATTCAAACTGACTCCCCGACTGTGACATCGCCCGAAGGAGGAAAAAGGAATCCTAAACGGTAAAAAACCAGGTTGTATCAATGTTTAGACTCCTTATCTATCTCCTCGCACGAAAATCAATACAATAAAATCGCTCAATTGTGACGTAGAAAATGACAAACAAACTACGACGTACAATAAATTTTGCATTATATAGTGATTATATACATTTTTAACTTTTATGCTATATGTAGTATATTGATATAGATGTTCTGCATCAAAAAAATTAATCTGATATGAGCCGATCTTGCCATTATGATTTGTACCATTGGCTACGCGGGCGAAGCTGTGAGCAACAGCTGTCTAGTCATCGATTAGTAGAAAATATTATGACTATTTTTATGGGACTGATAAGTCCATTTAAGTTTTAACTCTTAATTGATATTTTGAGGATCTTCACAAAAATCTGGCTATACAGGGTTTTCACTTTTATGAAAAAATGCAAAAAAAAATGTTAAGAATAGTAGTTTATAATCTGTGCAGCAACAAAAATTAATATTTGTAATCTGTCAATCTCGAAAGTCTGCTGTCTGTGGCTGTCTGAATCTGATTGCTGACATTTGACATTTCTAAACCATTTGTTTTGAAGTTTTGAACCGGTGTTATTTGAGAATCCACCACTATTTACTCATTATTTTTCATAAATTTTGAGAAAAAAGCGTATATATACACATAATGGAGGATGTACTTATACTTAAAGATTACAAAACAGTTCCGGATATAGTCCATGAATACGGACCAACTCTAAAATTTGGTCATATACCTTTAGTGATAGACAATGGTAATTTAATTATAATTTCTGATAAAACTTAAGCTTTTCATCGTATCTAACTTAATAATGAACATAACTATTCTCATGATTTTGAATTCTTATACAAAATTATACTTTAATAGGTTCTTATCAGTGCAGAGTTGGATGGTCAATAAATGATGAGCCTCACTTGATATTTAAGAATCTCATAGCTCGACCTCGTAAAGATCGATGCAAAAAGGATGCAGAACCACCAGTCACTCCTCCAATTCAAATTGGAAATGATATTGTTAATATTGAAGCTGTAAGGTAAGGTTTTACATATCTACATTTATCATTGTGATATTAATTTCAAAGCTATGTTGCAAATTAACTGTATATCTTTGAAATAATTTTCAGATTTCAATTAAAGACACAATTTGATAAAAATGTTGTCACACACTTTGAGGTGCAAGAGCAAGTCTGTGATTATATTTTCTCACATTTGGGTATAAATAGTGAGGGCTGTATACCACATCCTATTGTGATGACTGAAGCATTTGTTACTCCTAATTATTCAAGGCAATGTAAGTAGAATTATTAAGAATGAATTGTTTAAAAATCTAAAATAAAGAGTTAATCTGAATTTTCCACCACAAGCATCAGCCTCGTGACATAATATAATTATAAATTTAAATGACTAACATAGAAACAATAATTAAGATTTTACATTATTTATGTTATGTCTAGAATATTAGAATATTGATATACATCATTCAGAATATATTCATTATCAATAAGTAATTTATTTTATTTTATATAAGTCTTCATGTTTTTGTTTTTAGTAATGTCAGAGTTGTTATTCGAAGGCTATGGTGTTCCAGCAGTTAGCTATGGCATTGATTCTTTATATAGCTTCTATAAAAATAACATTGGAGATACTGGTTTGATTGTAAACTGTGGATATCATTGTATACACATCATTCCTGTTCTAAGAGGCAAGGTTGTTGCTGAACATGCAAGGAGAATTAATTTAGGTAAGTTGCTATATAAAATAAACGAGTGTGAATTCACTTCCAATAATGTTAAAAAGCCTATTCATAGTAAAATAGGCAAAGGAAGGAGAGGGAAGACTAAACTCAATAATGAAGTAAAAGCATATTTTAACTTTTTGCACCTCATTTATTTACTTTCATTATTGATATGTCGAAAGGCTGGCTATTTTAAACAGTATTATGCTATATTTTTTCAAAATTTTTTGCATTATAAAAAATTAAATCTTATATTCCAGGAGGCAGTGAGATAATTTGCTATTTACACAAATTGCTGCAGTTGAAGTACCCAGTGCATGTGAATGCAATAACCATGTCTCGCATAGAGGAGATCTTACATGAGCACTGTTCTGTAGCTCTGGATTATCAGGAGGAAATTAGAAAGTGGGCAAATCCTGACTATTATGATGCCAACGTAAAAAGAGTTCAGTTACCATTTGTACAAAGTTCTAGTTCTTCAGGATTAACAGGTAAATTTATATTGAATTTTTGTGCTTATTAAAGTAATTTGTTTAATGTTTAGTCACTATGAAAAACACTAGTTGTTTAACATTATGAAAATATTTGTTTGCAAGGTATTATTTCATTTATACAATCCATCGGCCTGTATCTAACATTTAATCATAATAATATTATAAATGCAAAAGGTTGTTTGTTTGTTATTCCTTCATGTAAAAACTGTTGAACCAAACTGCTGCTTTTCATGAACACACACATCACACACACACACACATTATAACACTAAGACCAATAGGAGTGGAGCAATGCGGGTTTCTACCCGCATTATTACGTTTGGTTTTCCAAGGAGGACAGCTAGTCTGAAATATTCCTCAAAATATCTAAAACATATTACTATAACGTCTCAGATTCTAATCCTCAATTTAATCATACTTTTTCAGCGGAACAACAAAAAGAACGTAAAAAAGAGATGGCGCGGCGTTTACTGGAAATAAATGCGAGGAAACGGGAAGAGAGGCTTGCTGAAGATGAAGAGCAATTTAATCAATTGCTTGCATTACAGGTATAAATCGCGATTATTATTTGTTGATATTCAACTCTGTGCACTACAAGATAAGGTTTAAGTATAATTGGTAAATGATAAATAATTTATTATAGTTGGTATTTTTCACTGTATCATGACATCCACCATGAGAGTGAGTTACCTTAATACTACTTATATGTAATAGAAATGGTTATTTTTAAATGTGAAAAGTTAAATGCTTAAATGAATCTGTTATTTAAAATTAGATTTGTTCATTATCTTTTATTGTTATATTATTTCTAGGATTTAATAGAGGATGGAGACACTCAGGAATTTGAAGATGCTATCAAGAGTTTTGATATTAAAAGTTATGCAGATCTACAAGTGAGTTGAATTATAGAATTAATGTATGTTTATTTAATTTAATTCTTTTTGATATGTGTCTTAATCATTACTTTAGTAAAAGTAATCTAGCTACTTTTAAATGACATAAAAAACATGCTATATTTCATTGAAAATTACTTTATTAAAACTAAAAGTAATAATTAAAAACAATTGTTATAAAAAGTATTTTTTGTAGTCGCACCGGCGTCGGCGGCGTTTAAAAATATAACATAAAGACAAAGCATAAAATGAATAATCAATATGCATATTATATGTAAGGTTTTCTATACATTTAAAATATGTATCTGAATACCAGTTTTTACACATTGCCTACGAAATAATTGTTAGATGGTTCATGGTATAATTTATAATGGAATAATTTCAGCGCCAAATATCGAACCTGCACATGCGCATAGAAAAGAATAAACAGCGTATAGCAGCCGCTGCGAACCCTGATGAGGTGGTGGAAACTCGACCCACGGGCAGGTTCCAACCGCCTTCAGACCCTGAGGCGTTTCAGGCGTGGTTAACTGAGACTAGAGCTAAGGTATTTATTATTTGACGTTCTTTCTTGCTTTGCGTTCTTCTTTCCCACCGTCCTTTCCTTGTCGCGATTACAACTCGCATATAACCGATTTTTATATCGATAAGATGCAGGATTAAGATGTTTAAGTTCTAAAGATTAAGTGACATGATAAGTGTAAATAAAAAAACATTATATGAACTTATACATACATATTATATAACTTATACATGTATATAGAGCTCAAATTTCTTGTCTAGAAATGTTTGTGATTGCTATTAAGACATCACATATTTTAATTTGATACCTACCCTAGCTTTCTACATTTAAATAATTGCAAAGTTAGAAACAGTACACTATTATATATCTTGATAGCTACTGCACTGCTAGTTATTATTGAATTCCGTTCTGCGGTTTTCGCGTGAAAGAGCAACAAACAAGCATACACATGTGTGTATGTACACATCCTCACAAATTCACTTCCTACTAATATTATAAATGCGAAAGTTTATGAGGATGTGTATGTGTGTGTTTGTGACTCTTTCACGCTAATACTACTGAACCGATTACAATGAAATCTGTGCTAAATGCACACATATAAAGGGTAACTTGGATTAACACATAGAATAGGTTTTATCGCGGAAATCCCACGGGAACGGGAACTATGCGGGGTTTTCTTTGAAAACGTGGGCGGAAGGCTAGTTTATAATAATAGTATATATATGTAACAGTACACAGAAATAGTATCCCGTCGGGAAGCGCGTCGTGCCCGCCGCGCGGCCATGGTGAAGCGGCGCACGGCGGCCGCGGCCGAGCGCATGCGCGTCATATCGCGGCTGGCTGCTGCTGGCGACGAGTTCGGTAACCAGGACTCTGACTGGGATGTGTATAAGAGGTGGGTTTTTGACGTGACAATGTCTTATAATTCGACAGAGCCGGCTGCACGCACAAAAAAACATGACTCATGCGGCGTTACCTCGCTCTGAGGCGTTCCATGTAGGCTTGAAGTGCAAGCGGAACGAGCGACAAAGATGCACAATCGGACGTTGTCACGTTCAACTATCGTCAGTAAACCGACTTTACAGACAACCATTTTTTATGAGCGAGTGGGCGAGCTTCTGAATATAATCATCTACAGAGGCCTCTATAGATACATTGCTTTTTAAATAAGTTGACAGAGACTGATATAGATCGTCTAGCGCCGTCACTTTCCCACACTGGAAAATATTCTGCTTTAAGACATCATGATTCAAGGTATAATTCAATATGCATAGTCAAAGTCCAACAAATAAAACTCCAATATTATTTATGAAATACTTTTATAAAAAATTCA
>CAJQZN010042397.1:0-38910 GCA_907164685.1 Colias eurytheme | reverse complement strand
GGCGTAGCCCAAAAGGTGCACAAGCATGATTGTATTTCGTCTTAAACAGCAGTTTTAATATAAATAATCTCTGACTCGAGTAATTGCGGAAATTATTATTGTCGTTCTGAATAGCCATGGGTCAAGTGAGATCTATAGTTTTAATTAAAAGTTATATGATACAGATACCTTGATGTAGGTATTAATTGATATTCATCGTGCATTATCGTAATTATGCGTCACTTTGTTCTTGTGAAGTCATCCTACAGGCTGATGTAAGCTCTTTTATTAAGGCGGGATCACACTGTGTTTAGACAAAGTGAAACCTGAATTCTGTATAGTCTTATATAAGTCTAGTTCCAATATGTGTTATAAAATTATTATTTTAAAGATAATATTGTGTTGTGTAGTATATAAAGTAAATTGAAATTTATTATTTTTATATTGTCCTATATAATTTTTATAAATAAATAACGTAGCGTCAATCAATAACCTATACATCATGTTACATTAAAAAATTGTATTTATTTTAAAAAGTAATCTAGTGCAGTATGCTGTGTGAGTGTTTTAAAATAGATCAAATCCATCAATGTCAGCCCAAAGTTTTAAAATTCACTTCACAGCTGCTGAGCCATGATTTCTTTAAAATAACGTGTCCCTTTGAAATTTTTATTTTAAAATATTGAAATATATTGATTATTTTATATTGTCAGGCCTTTAGTGTAGGCAGCCAAATGTATAATTAGGCGTAGGAGTTAATCTTTGTGTACCTACTGAACTACCTTTGTGTACACTTGAAATCAGAATGTCATTGAACTTTGTTTCATTGTTCATTTTTTAGATATAATAATTAGTTCATAATTTTTTTGAATAAAATATTTAATTATTCAGCCGTAATCACCTGTATTACATTCCTATTTTTATGCAATGATGTTTTATTTATTTAATTTTATATATAAGTAGGTAATTAATGCGTTTAAAATTAGGTCAGCAAAGCTTTTAAATCTGATTTATGTACTAAACTGACACAGGTTTTTGTAAACTTACTAGGAGGACTCATCCACTTTCTGTTTTTGAAAATTGTGTGTATGAAATAAATATATTTTTAATTTTCATTTTTCTTTTTTCAAGTACAATGTTAGGAACGAACTCGATCTATGACTTCGTGCATTTACATCATTCCATTCAAACTTGTTTTATTACTTTAAAATATTTTAATAGTAACGTTTATTGGATTAAACTGAAAACCGTCGCAATCCATTTAAATAGGTTCAAACAATTCGATATCCAATTATGCGGAAGCACTGTAAATTCATGGCGGGTCAGGAGCCTTGACACGAGAGACAATGGGGTTCTTATAACAAGTTATTTATATTATGTAATGTGTACATAATTTTACGTCATTATATAATAGTTGGATAATAATTGAGACGAGACATAACCCTCTATAACTAGTTTTATAGACATCAAGCATTGCCGCGGTTTAAGGCGCATAGTTCCGCTCCTATTGGACGTAGCGTGACGATGTAATATAGCCTTATAGTCTTCCTCGATAAATGGACTATCTAACACAGAAATAAATTTTCAAATCGAACCCATGCTGTTCCCGTATACCCATAGAGATCAACCAAACAAACAAAATCTTCTTTAAAAGCTTTCTAAAAAGCATAATACTAGTATAGATCTGAATTTTCTTTAATAAATTTTGCGATTAATAAATACTTTGTTGGTACATCTTGTATTTATATGTGTTAAACGCGAAAAAATTGTAAACTAAATAAAAATTGTATCATGCAGTCTACAGTACGCGATAGCTACCCAAATGCAGATCGAATATGACTGTGCTTACTCATGCCTTGACATTGAACTTAACAATTTTAGCCGTAGTTGGTATTCGTCTACTTTATAGGAGCAAAACTACGTGACCATAATTCAATTTTAGTATTTCCAAATGCGATTTTGATATACACAGCGAGAGAATAGAATTAAGAATAGGAACAGATTTGAAATACAATTGTAATTCTAATATCTAAATAGGGTTTTATCGCTTAAAACAATCCCTAGATAACAAAATAGGAAATTTAGAAAATTTAGCAATAAACGAGTACGTTTTACTGGCACTACCACATCCAACTTTTCCCATAAATAACACAATTCCATTCGCGTTCGTGGAGTTTTATAACTTTTTTTACGGACCGGGATAACGATTGAATCGTATAAATACTAATGACTTCGGTTTGTTGGCTATAAATGATAGATTTATCGCCCATACTTGACCGCATAAGTACTTGTAGACAAATTCCATATATTTTCAAAGAAGAGACGCCTCTGTAATTTTTCTAGTTTTAGCCCGGGCCGCGGCATAACTTGCGTGGTGCTTAGGTAAACTTATAAAAAGTAGCCTATGTGCTAATCGAGACTATAATCTATCTCTGTATCTTTCATATAAATCCGATCACCTATTTTTGAGTGAAAGAGTAACAGACATCCATACATTGTTACAAACTTTCTCGTTTATAATATTAATAGGATAGGATATTTATCTTCTACGAGAGGTTAAAAATCCCCAATAATTATTCGGATAGCGTAAGCGATTACTCTGCTTGCGTTTCACGTTTCAAATTTGCATAATTCGCATTTGGAATTCAATTACTCATATTTCCGAGTGCAAACATATTCGTAATTTATGACATCATGGTCGCTATTTATCTATTAATATCTATCTATTAGAGCATTCATCCTCTACGACTAAAGAACATGTAAATGTACGTGTCTAAGCACTATTCAAATGCAAACTCATACCTTAAATTATTCAATTAGACTTCTTCAAGAAGCACTTTTAAAAGCAGTTTCTACGGAGAATATTCTGTTACAGAAAAACATCATAAGCCCCCGAGCAATTTATAAAAAATACATTAGTCACAAATAAATTCCTAGAGCAGATGTTTTAAATAAGGACATGCTACTGTAAAGCCCCACGGGATAAACAGTACAATATGTTATGACCTAAAAACTCGCATCTCACTCCCTATGGATATAGGTTGATGATGAAACAGGCTAATGATGAAGTCGGAAGCATTCATGGAACGACACCTATAAGACACAATATGTCATTCTACTAATATTTTAAATGCGAAAGTTTGCGAGGATGGATTTATGGATGTATGGATGTTTGATACTCTTTCAAGCAAATACTATTGAACCGATTACAATGAAATTTGGTATGTAGCTGAAGACCAGAATAAGACTTTAATACGGAAATCCCACAGGAACGGGAACTATGCGGGTTTTTTTTTGAAAACGCGGGCGAAGTTACGGGCGGAAATATAGTTAATCAATATTTTGCAGCGACCTGTATAGTGTATAGAAATAAATAGAAAAGTCTGATATATGCTGACCTACATTAGGTGCGAGTGAATTGACACAAGTTGAATAGTTTGTAACTCGGGAAATTAATGTTATAGGTAAATTAGGGAAAGCTGGCATGTTCACAGTACTCACACTTATGCAATTTCACTTACAGTATGTTCAAAAATAAATGCGACTCTAGTTTCATTTTAGACTTGAATTGTAAAATGGGTGCGTTGTAGATATATATATATGCAAATATAATTACTTATGAAAGCTCTCATAATTTACCAATTAAAATTATAATTTAAAAGTAAATCAATTTATGAAGTTAATTATTTATTCTAATAATAATCAATTGGATAAAAGTATTAATAATCATTCAATTATCAAATAAAAATTAAATTCCTGACTTTGGTCGAGTAAAGATATCTAAGAAATATTATATTTGTAGTAAGTACGTAATACCTACCAATACGCGCTAACAAATATGTGTTACATGTTTATTGTATAATTTTCACACTATTGGTTTTAAACTCAAACTCAAACATTTATACAATTAGACTTCTTCTAGAAGCACTTTTGAATCGTCATAACAGTTTAACAGTTTTAACAATTACCACCAATTCAGAAAGCAGTATCTATAGAGAAGAAGAAGAATCTATTTAATCATAATCGTAATCTTCTACTTCACTGTAACTTTCATCGCTCGAAGAACTCGATGTTTCGTTGTCGGAATTTCTTAATGTTATTATAAATGAGTCAGTGTAATTATTATCTACTTTTGGTTCTAATTGAATATATTTTTCCTCATGTTCTCGCGTCTTTCTCCAAACGTCACTAAACATATCCAGACTAATAGCATTTGCTTCCTTTCTAAATAATTCTTCCACAGTTTTCAAGTTAAAGTTCACATTTTGTGATGCTACTTTCCCTTTAATTATGCCCCATAGTAACTCTATTGGGTTGAGTTCTGGATGGTATGGGGGAAGGCGCAATACACTATGTCCATGATCTTTGAGGATTGCATCAAGTAGGTAAAAATTGTGTATAGTTTGGCTTATTTTTTTTAATAATGTGATAACTCTGATTATTAATTAGTAATTTGATTTTTGAAAAAAAAAATGCCGATTTTAGTCAAAATTTATATTTTTCTAACAAGATCCTTATCATCCAAATTTCCACCTTGGTGAGAAAAATTGACATTTCTAATGAAAATGAACAAAAAATTAAATGATTTTATTAAATACTGTAAAATAGTCTATAATTCTTCCATTTACTGTATCACAAAATTCTTCATAGATTTTTAGATATTCGTACTACACCAATTACATCACCCTGTATTTATAAACAATTGCAAAATATGACACATACATAGG
This sequence comes from Colias eurytheme, assembly GCA_907164685.1. Classification (NCBI taxonomy): domain Eukaryota; kingdom Metazoa; phylum Arthropoda; class Insecta; order Lepidoptera; family Pieridae; genus Colias; species Colias eurytheme. The sequence continues at coordinate 34,204 of CAJQZN010042397.1, read as the reverse complement.
CCGGGAGATACTGACACAAAATTTCGGGTCATTTGTAACAGAATGGCGGTTCTACAGAGGTCTTATTACGCAATGACTAAAAGAAAAATGATGGTCAGAACTCAGAACGCTGGTACCGGCGGACTAGTCGCGTGGGCGTTAGTCGAACTCGTCGGATAAATAGCGAAAGTCAAACAATTTGTAACACAAAAATTTTAGAATTCACCGATAGCCCATAAAAAAGATGTAGGCGGTAGTGTCATGCCATACTTTTCCGGTGTAACTTACAGCCCCCCATACCGACGCGATGCGTTGATTAAAAAAAAACAATTCAAACATTTGTACCAGGCTAACTTTTGCACAGGTAATCATCATCGTGCAGACATTTACGAAAATCACCATGCCATACTTTTCGGACGATTCCAAATGGCCACCATACCGCCGAAAATCTGCAATAAAAATTTTTTTTCGCCAAACAATTTGTACCAGTATTGCATTTGGATTTTTGGAGAGTATTTGATAAAATGTGACCATTATTATATTTGCCATACTTCTAGTAGGGGGAAAAAGTGCTGCCATACTTGAAAATTAATTTATTCGTCACGTTTCAAAAATACGACTGTACAATACGTAAAATAATTTTTTACAGTATGGGATCATTATATTCTGTTTGTTTGTATACAATTCTACCTAGAAAAAAATATCGCAGATTGCAAACATGGGGCGGATGATTGTAAGACTTAAGCCAAGACGTAAAAAAAAATGAAAAGAATTGGCGATTTGTACCAGTACGGCATTTTTGGAAAGTATATGGTGCAACGTGACCATTATTATATTTGCCATACTTTTAATAGAGGGAAAAATTAGTGCCATACTGCTACAAATCGTTCAAACTACGAATAAAATCTTACAATAAGAAAAAAATCTTATACACATTCGCCACCTCCCACAGGTATGGCATTATCACACTTCTATTTATAATCATTCAGGAGTTGTTGAAAAAAAAATGTAGGGTGGTACAAATCGTTTGGCGAGAAAAAAAAATTCAAAAATTTGCAGATTTTCCGCGGTATGTCGACCATTTGGAATCGTCCGAAAAGTATGGCATGGCGATTTTAGTAAATGGCTGCACGACGATGGTTACCTGTGCAAAAGTGAGCCCGGTACAAATGGTTGAATTGTTTTTTTTAAATCAACGCATTCACGTCGGTATGGCGGACTGTAAGTCACATCGTAACTGTATGGCATGACACTACCGCCTACATCTTTTTTAAGGGCTATCGGTAAATTCTAAAATTTTTGTGTTACAAATCGTTGGACTTTCGCTATTTATCCGACGAGTGTGACTAACGCCCACGCGACTAGTCCGCCGGTACCAGCGTTCTGACCATCATTTTTCTTTTTGTCATTGCGTACTAAGACCCCTCTAGACCGCCATCCTGTTACAAATGACCCGAAATTTTGTGTCAGTATCTCCCGGCCTAACATGTGCAATGTGTAAATGTGTTGACGTTCCAGCTCTTCTTAATATACCTATACAGCCCTAATGCTGCAGATATTGTGAAATTTGATAGCAATTTGATACGAATCATTTGGAAATTGGAGATTGATGTAAAATATTATAAACTTTGTTGTCTTATGCTTTGTTGATGCAATTTTAAAATTTGGTAAATTAAGCGTAGTTAAATGTCATTCACATTGATTTTAAAGTCAAAAATGTATAGGTCAACCGGGGCAAATGCAACTATGGGGCTATGGCAACTAGTTATCATAACTAATTTATTAGAGTTGTTGTAATATATCGCCACCTATGATTCAATAACTCAACAACTAATAAATCTTACAAGTAATAGATGGTGCCACTACGATGAAAACTATTTGATTGATAGGCCATTGTGTCAAACCGCTATTTTGAAGTTGGTGTGCGTAAAAACAGGTGTCGAGTTTTACAGACAAAAAAATTGTTTAGGAGTGATTTTTTGCAGGTGTTTTTGATTGGACACGATTATCACAAGCCGTTAAGCATATTTCATTTATATTTTTAATGCGTTAGTTGACTCTATTTTGTGTTATTGATGCAGTTACAATTGCCTCATGAAAATTTCACTGTGGGGTTAGTTACAATAGCCCCTTATATTTTTGTATGAAACTAAAAACACTAGTGATGTGACAGTGTCGATATTTTTATTATGTATCCTTCTTGGTAGTCAAAATATACTTTCTTTATGATTAATTAAAGAAGAACCATCGATTATTTCTTCGATATTATACCGTGAGACGGGTTCATAAGTAAAATTAAAATTAGATAAAGCGTGGTTAAAGACTATAAGTAACTAAAAACGATAGGTAGGATAGTTCTGTGATTGTTCAAGTAATTTTTAGTTAACGGTTGATTAACTAATAAACGTATTTTGTTTGGTTTACGTTTTTAACAATATTTAACACAAAGAATATTATTTGTTCTGACCAAAAACTAAAATTGACTTAGTAGGTAGTACACTGCATTCCCCACACTAATTCTCTAACAAATAGTTGCATTTGCCCCACATTTAGAAAAATAAGATTTTTCCTGAAAACTCGTCCTTGCTACACGGTAATCCAGTTCAAAATCCTATGAATAACATGAAATCTCATAAATATATGCTATATTCGTTGTTTTATATGAAATAGAAGAAGAGCTATGGCAGTTAGTTGCATTTACCCCCGACTAGGGGTTAATGTAACTTTTTCTACCAATTTTAGGAAATATTCTCACTACCAGTTATTTATAAGACTACTGTATTGCTTGATTGGTTTAAAATAATCTTGAATAAATACAAAAAACAATAAATGGGTCAAATAAATGACCAAATATAAAAGGAGATAACTGCAACCGATCAAACTTGAGTCTTGTTATTTTTTAGTTGCATTTGCCCCGGTTGACCCTATGTTGTTTTTGGTTGGTGTTATACCAAATAAAAATGTAACGAAGAAGTAAATAAAATATTTGTGTCATTCAGGTAGGTCATAAAGATTATGCTAACTTCAGGAAAGTAAAGTCTTATTTGTGATTTCTCCAGCATACAAAAGTTACATCAAATAAAAGTAGGTAAGTACTTGAGAAAAGAGTCCAATGCCTGAACCACGATTGCTTCATTTGTATAAAAATCTGTTGTAAGTTGTAACTTAAACGAAATAAACATCGAGAAGAAAAGCTACATACCATAAAAAGCATAATAGGGCATTGCATTTACAGCGGCATAAGCTGTACAAATCTATAAAACCGTAATGCTGTGGTAATGCTCTGAAACGTCCGCATACCACGCGACTTCCTATGCTACATCGTGTCGCTGTCGTGTCGTTTTGATATCGTTGAATGTAAAATTGTCTTTTCGCATGAAAGATCAAACGTTACTTCTATACGGCTCTTTAGGGAGAATCAATGAAAATATCTAACCATTAGTGGTCTTTTGATGTTTAATTTATATGGTGTTGTGTCTTATAGAGGAAAATTATTTAATTGAAGTGATGGATGATCGCCGGAAAGTTTAGAGCCACTAGTAGTAAGTTTCAACTGTGGTTTCAACACTGTTCCGTGAGATTAATATGGCAATAAAATTTAAAATCCACATTTGATAATGGAGAATTATAGTAGACACCAAATTGTTTTATAAAAATCTCATTTATTTTCTATGAATAAAGATTTACTCCAATTATAGTTATATGTAGTTCTAAAAAATTGTATTAACTAGTTGGCACACTGAATAAAATTTGATGGTTGTATGATTGCATGCTTTAAAAAATACGATATGTTTTACAAAATAGAATTAAATAAAATCTTTAGATATATTATTTTATAGACTGTATTTTCTTAATAAAATCAGGCCAGGGGATTGTAAATATCCCGCGGGAATAAAATAGATCAAATTAAAAATTAAAGTTAGAAAAGTAGGTAAACTTAAACAAAGGAAAGAATGACACTCGCACTCGTCATACATTAACATAATCTTGGCTTCGTTCCTTAGAGCATTAAACCAACTTCGTTCAGACGATTCAAAGTTGAACACAATTTAGAATTCACAATATTTAACTGAACAATCAAGAAAGTTAATATTTACTGACAGTTACAGTATTTGTATTGGCAACTTGGAAGATAAGAGTTGTTCATGATCAAAGTGTCTATTTATTTATCTTTGTAATTGGCTACATAAGTTACAGAAACGGATTAGATACCGTACTTCTTTAGTTACATGTATTTTTTGCTGAAGAAAGTATAGCTAGTGAAGAAAGTAAAATTCCTGGAAAATTCGTTTAGACATTGTAGTCAGAAAAATAGTAGATTTGACCCAATAGAAACAGTTACAGACAAACAAAAGCGTACGATCATTCCTCATAATATTACAATAGGTACTATTCTAGTGATCAGCTTCTCAAGTGATGGTAAGGGAAGCCACCATTCTGGTACATTGAGTACGTATTTTCTATAAGAAACTTGACTTACATGCCCTATTTGTGAAGCGTTCAGCGTTTGCCTACACCTCCGTTATTGCATCTTAGGTACTCTAAAAGTCAATTGTCAGCGCCAGATTAAAAATTCAATTAAATCTTCCAGTTGAATACTTTACTTGAATGTATTTGATGTTATTATATTTTTCTACTAAATTAACATTATACTTAGTTATCAGTTATGCAGCATTTTATTTCAAAAGGTCAGGATTATTTCATCTTGCCATAATCTAATTAAGTTTTTCAGTTGATTTGAGGCTAAAGAATAACGTTTTTATCACTGTTAAAAATTTTAAAGCACTTATAATGAATGTATCTACATCTATATGAATAACAAATAATTTATAGCTCTTTTGATCTACACCAGAAAACTTTATTTCTTAAACCATTATTATAAGCAGTAAATTATTTTTGTATCATTCAATTATTAGTCAGTAAAGAGGAATAAATGAATTTACTACTCATAAAATGAAATAAGCCGATCCCCGCGGTAAACAATAAACTAGTTGGCTGTTTGGTTGGTGAATTTATCGCACAAATTATCGTTAGCCACTCCCTTGGCTAGTTATTTCGCGATTACTAGCTGGTTATTTATGTGCCTATAATATAATTGAAGTGCAACGTTCATATACTTTTCTATCAAAGAATAGTTATTTAATAAAAATTCTTATTCTCTTCATTTAAAACTACTCCGTTAATGCTAATCCTCTTTCCTCGATCAAGCAAGGAGCTGTTGGTTTTTATGTAAATTAATGGATCTTTCTGTTCCGCCTCTATAATTTATGTCGATTAGATACATTTTAATTATATCACAATTCCTGCATATTGTGGAAATTCTCTTATGAAATTTCAGATCGTCACTGTATAAGCGCTTTATTCAAAGTTGCTCTTTTCGACAGAATTCAGTGTGAAATTATTTGGAAAGAATCCAAGTGACGCTCAGCACATCGATTAAGGCTCTATTTCCAAGTGTCTACATTAAATGGCCTGCAAAATAAGGCAATGCCAAATCGTTTCTATTTAATGTCGCAAAATTTTCATAATTAGCTGATAAACTTTATTCTTTATGGGATATTTTATTGCTTCATAATAATCCCTTAAAACCAGTGCAATTTATCTCAATGAGGGAGGGATAGAAGATTATTATAATTACTAGAGTACCTACTTAATAGCAGAAAACATGACCGAAGTTGTACATATTTTGGCATATACAAGCAACTACAAGCAAGCATCTGTAATGTCGTTTGCAAATAACAAATCATCTGAAGAAATAGATACTCAATATTCGAACATGCTACACTACCTATACCGGTGAGACAATTCTCTATAAACTATGCTATCAATATGAAACTTTTACCAATGTTGCGAGCAAAACTTTTCTACTTAGTGATGATTTATAATGTAGGGTAAACTCACCTAATTATGTGACTCACTTAATTCGGAGATACAACGTTTGGACTCTTTTATAGCGTTATAGGAGTAAAATCCAATACATTAAAATTAACCCTATGATATGGTAATAAAGCTTCTTTTCGTGTACAAACTTTTGTTAAAATCGTGCGGGTGAGATGGTAAGAATCACGAGATTTGTCACTGCGGCCGCCATGTTTGACGTTTCACCGGTAGCGTGCAACTGTGCTGTCATTATTTAATTAATTTTAAATAGAAAAGGTGAGTGTAAGTTCATGATACTTTGACAATTAATTGTTAAAAACATATTCTTGTTGATACCGATAAAGGTTTTAGTAATTTTTCATTTGTTTTTGCATAATACCTTATTTCCTGCGTTCAAAAAGTTAACGATTTTCAAGATTGCAACTCAAAACAGTGTCACCGAATTAACCAAGCAAATTTTTAATATTTTCAATTCGTGTATAAATAATTGTTTTTAGTACGTATACGTTAGTCGTTTAAGTCAGAAAATATTTATTTTTACTCAGGTTTAAAAGTAGGATCGCTTTCAAGCATTTTAAAAAAGTCCGTTATTTTTTTTATCACATAATTAAGTGAGTTATTTTTTTTTATTTTAGACAGCATGGAGGAAGACAAAAATAAAAATAGAAAATATAATGAAACAACGCTGACATCCGCAATTCAAAATATTCTGCAGTCAAAAATGAGTCTGTACACTGTTCACACAAACAATTATAATGTCCAATATTAATTTTTTATGGTTCCCCTCTTTTGATAATTTCTCATTAATTAAGAAATACATAATTATTACTTTCAATATGTTTATATTTTTATTAATTGTATTTTTTTTTTACTTTTGTGTTAAAAAATAATAAATACTCACTTAATTCGGTTATAACAGAATTAGAGAAGTACTATCACCGAATTATGGTGATTGTCACAGAATTAGACAAGTCATCGCGGTTTGATTAAGCTCATTTTACGCTGAGTTAATTCATATGTGTTAAGATTACACTTGCTCCATTTGATAAATAGAAGATTGATTAATGTTCCTATTAAAAATAAAAATAAAATTTATAAAGTTTAACCTGTTTTTTTTTTCATATTCTGTTTTGTCACAGAATTAGATGAGTTGACTATAGTAACTATCTGTTACAAAGTTTCTTTTCCGGGCACTAGACGATATATTCCTTCCATTTATCAAACGATTGCTTTTTGCTGATTGAACCAGAAAGATCAATGCAGACACTTTCGCTATGAGTAAATGAATGTTACCATTATTGCTATTTAAATTCTTCATACCGATAGCAACGACCGATAATAATATTACAAGTTTCAATTTCACAGGTAAATGGCAAGCATGAAAATAAACCACCTTTTGTTTACGTCAAAAAGATAACAGAATTACACAATATTGTGTGAAAACAGTTTACAAAAATCCCACGTTGAAATGCGACACAATCGACGGCCTATTCACAAAAGCTGGAGATAAAATTTGTATAATATTTTCGGACTTTATTTGTATGCAGTTGCTGTGTTATATTTAAATAAATAAAAGTTCATTTGCGTCCAGTGGCGGAAAAATGTTTTGGTTTGGCGCTTCTATTGAATAAAGTATTCGCGTAGTATAGCGTGGTATAGAAATATTTATTCTGGTAAGCGTTTGAAGTGTTACAATTAATCTGGCTTAAATTTTTTGATGCTTTGCGAGAATTTTGTACAATTTATTTGGTTGTTTGATGAAAGGAAATACTTGTTTACAGAGCAACCTTGTTTATTTGAATAAAATCAATGGATGGTACATGTTTATAACTTTATAATATATTATATTCAAACGAGTTTATATAATAGACAGTTTAATCAGACCACCTTTAATCGTCATTAGTAATTTAAATACCAAAACGCATACCACATAGAGTGATGCTTCCCGGTAGTCCATAAAGTCGAATATATCAACACCGATAGGCGATGTCGCGAGATGTGACATGGCCGTGGTAAATATAGCGCATGTATTTATAGCACACTCATGTACTGTGGACACAGCGCAGTTTCAACTCAAACTTGTATTAATAAATAATTATTCGTTCAGGTTTTAATGGCCAGAGTTTGTCTTGAAAACGGGCAACAGACATTAATTTATAGCGTGACAATGTACGTAAGGAATCTTCATTGGGTCAAGGTGCTAGGCCAAATTTTATTTTCCTAAGATTGAAATTCAACATAATATCAGAAATAGGTATACAACAGTAACCTAGTCCTTTTAATGAAAGACATATTTTGATTTTATTGTTTTACTAGTATCATCATAGGATAAAATATTTATCCTTTATCATTTTTCCGAGATACCATTATTATCTTATATATTTCCAAATCAGTATTTTGAACGGCAATAAAGCTTAAGGAAAACGTTTTCTAAATGCTTTTTGTTCAATATCCAATACTAATAACTTAGAGTAGTTTTGAAGGTGAACCCATACCGTTGGAAAAAAATAGTGTATTTATCGATTCTAAGAAGATCTTATCTTATCTTTTGATAATGATAATATTGAAAAGCAATTAAATAAAAAATCGACTACAAATTTACCAATTAGCAATTAGTTTTTAAGAAAATAATTAAGCTACTAAGTTTTTAAAAGAATATCAGTACCTATACGTACTAAAAATTCAGAGCGCATGTTTGCAACGAAAATAAAGTGATCCATTCATATATTTATTGTAGGTATATAGTAAAGCCAATGAATGCATTTTAAATTTGGAACACATCCACTTCAGATTGTTCCCAATTAAAATAGAAATTGACACTGAAATTGCATTGTAACCTATACTAAAAAAGTTCCACTTTCCGCTCAAAATTTTGCTCCACTCGCATGCAGAAAAAGGATCATTCAAAAGCTTTCAGCGAATCCAGGCCATCAGTGTCCAGATTCGATCGAAGTGCGTTCAAAATCCTTTGACACCGTATAAGGTTACAAGCCTTCAATATAAAGTTACGTTTCGTAATATATATAGGCAATTATTTCACAGTATTGTGGGCTGCATTTCAGTGACAGCCTGTAAAATAAATATATGCTCCCAGTTGCCACATGCAGGCTTTATCTGCACAGTTCTGCCGCTTCATTTCACTTGATGGTCAATAAAATGGGATATAGGTAGGTAATTTTAAAGCCAGCTAATTGACACTAAACTCCACAAGGTAAGTTATGGTCGTTAATTATCAATTGCATTGCATACAATGCTTATTTTGTATATTAAATATCATCTGTATTATTTGTGGTATATTTTTTTCGTAAAGGACAGAAATATTTATATTCTACAATTTAAATGAAACTGATTTTTTTCATTTTAACTCACTATAGCAATATTTCAATGAAAACATAAAAACGGAAAAAAAGGTTAAAATAATATTTATTTTGGCGGCTATATCTACTTCTTTCAATTTTGAGGATCCTTCTACAAATTAAACAGTGTAATTATATTTTTACTGAAATAGCTCAAGCTCTGCATTGAATTTAAATTAATCGCGAACGACTATTTTATATTTTTAAGTGTTTGGTGCATTCAATATTTCCCGTAGCGAAAAGCTCGCTCAAAAATATAAAATTTAAGTTAATTAACTTATATTTTATTTGCAAGAAACAATAATGAAATTTATTTGGCAGCCAGTTTTCATAACAACTAGCGAATTGTTTCAATTAAGTTTATATTTTAAAAAAAGATACTTGTTTTAAAATAGCTTGGTTTTTGACTTATAGTACCCATTTGCGAAATAGTTTACTTATTTACTTTCACGTCATTATAAACTATCAGTTTCATCCGAATATTACCTAAGTTGTAAACTAAATACATACTACATATTAATCAACTTACTGAAATCCCTTTATAGATTCTACCTCTACATTACGTAAATATCTATTGAAAAGACTTCGTTTCTATAATTTTAAAATAACATGTTAAAAAAGAACGTCGTTTAGCTAATTCATTTAAATTGTATCATTGACAGCATTTAAAACTGTAAACATTGTGAATAGAAATACCAAGAAAATACACGAAATAGCCACTCTCACTCTCCGAGTGTAATTGCACAAAGCTTTCCATTATTAAGACCACGCCTCTTAAAATGTTCAGAGAATTTTCTGAGAAATAAAATGGTTCCCCTTAGACTTGTCCCATTTTACAAGAATAGTTTTTTGGCGAAGCGTTTTCTTCTGTCCGGTCAATAACCTGCATTTACTTAGCTGTTATTCAAGTGCTGAAATTTTATTGTAACATGATATTTTTTGTAGCGTGAGCGAATTATTATATAATCCTGTATAAAACTAATGCTACTATTTCTTTTTTTAAGACAAATCGCAATTTAAGTTAATTGTTATCTATATAGTAAAATATCTACGGCAAAATAAAATAAATAATATCAATCAATTTCAAGTGAAGATGAGCCCAGATAAAATATAATGAATACCTACTAATTTACTCCATATGTAACATCTAAAATAATGTTCCATTGAATTCATTTATTTAATAAAATGCCCATTTTCCACTTTTTCTTACCAAAGAGATGTTTAAAAGGAATACCATGTTATAAAAACTGCTTTGATTTCCATTCAAAATCCATAGTGGTTAGTGCTTGCGAAAGAAAAACACGCAAATGGCTTTTACGCCCAACCTATCGTCTGAATGATTGATTAGGCTTCGTCATCCAAACTCACCCAGACTAGAAAACCGGCCAAGTGTGATTTGTATTAACGTACGGGGGTTCTGTACGTTATAAATAATATACGTTTTATGAAATTTAATACATATCTTATGAAGATGTTATTCACAAGAACATTTCATGAAAATGATAAATTAAATTATTGTCTAATTTTGTTGATTCTATTTGTGTAAGATAGTACGAGGCAGTTGCAGTGCAAGAGATATTTGAAGCTATTTATGGTAACATTATATCTATTATTTTCTTATATGATTACTGGATAGGTAATCTAGATTTAATCTAAAGCCCATTTACAATATTTAATTATTTATCTATTCTAACAAAAATTTAAAGGCATGTTTAATGTTTATTGGTAGGTATGTGGTAAAAAAACAAGTTTCTATAGTCTATTTTGGATTTTTACTTTAAAGGAAAACAGCACCTCTACCGATTTGTCCGTCTACAAAAACTTGTTTGCTTAGTAACCCAAAAATTGTAGAACTACACATATTTATAGTAACTTCTATTAAACTGAATCAAGTTTGTAAAGGAGTCTTGGTAGGTATATTTTTTATTAATTTTCATAAGAAATTACAATGATTTAAATATAACACATTAGTTTTACATCAAAAAATAATAAAAAATCCATACCGTGACTGATAAAATATGATCATTAATTTTGACATAAACAATGAGCTCGTCGGTAATCGAATCTTTATTTAATAATCTCAAATTCAATATTGTTCGTTGATTTTGACTAGCAATTAAAATTAACCTTTCCTTATACACGTAGCCAAAATAGCCTCAAAATAATAAAAAATACGATGTACAAAAATAACTTGTATAACAAGTCTCTTTTGGGTCATTCGAGAAACAATAAACATGTACCTAATGCTGGAAGGCCTACATTCAATCATATTAGCTGAGCACACAGGCACTCAAATATAATGAAAGAAAAACAAAGAATAAATATCATTTAAACAGATTGAACGTTATCTGTTGTGTACATATAAGTGCTTCGACGGATCGACTTAGCGCAGGCTTTCTACAAATGTGACCTACTTACATTTGTATATTGACCCATTTTTGCGATGAATGCTTTTGTAATCCATTGATAATAGTGGCTGAGTGTGATTCTTATACCGGTGCCAAGTTTAGTAATCTATGGTCCATAAGTTAAAAGGTCGAATGTCAAACGCCTCATAAAAATGTAATTTTAGAGCTGGAGTCTACAGAACTGTGCTACAGATCTACTATTTACTTCGGTGTGCAAGTTACATTTCCGTTTATATTTATTGTATGCTCCTGGTAAGCATAGAAGTTAGAAAGTATAATTTACTTACATAAATTTTAGGCTAAAGCTTTACTCTCTTATGAACACAAAGAGGAGTGAGGGAGTGATAAGGGGCAATAGATTTATACCAAAAACTTTTATAAAAGTAACTAATACACGTACCTAACTATTGAAGATGTGCAATTTTCCTAAAAGGGACACGACCTAATATTACCTGTATTTAAATTAGATTTTAATGTACACCACTCACAAGGTTAATTATAGTACATACCACTATTGCTCATGTTTGTAAAATTAAAACGCACTTAAAATAGCTTTTACCATCGTGGGAGCAAGTGTCACGTGCATCATCTAGTGATTATTATGTTTCAAAACAAACATTTTATAAATAATACGCATAAAATTATTGTAAGTGGACGCACGGGGACAGCTGACATGGCTTCGAGCCAATGTAAAAGTGTAGTATGCCAAACGTACCAAACGTACAAACGTGACGTCGTAAGCTCTCGTACCGTGGTATCGGAACTTAGTAGGAAGTCTCAATGTCTCGTCATACATCTATCTCACATTGTTAAATCGATTGCAGGAAAAGTGTACGCAGAAAGCGCAAGTCAAACATCCCCTGTCATCTGATGCTGACAGGATGACGCTGCTAATGCGGAAAAAGCAATGCCGATTTCTCGTTTATTTTCATCTAGGATTAATAATATGAAAATGGCAATTAAGGGCAATTTGTTTCAGGAAAGCTAGTTCTTTTCAAAGACCACTTTGTTTTTGACAATAAGCAAAGGGATCAATTTTGCAACAAAAGAGAGAAATAGATAATATTATCTAATATCTATTTATCGTAACTAACACTTAAATCAGCCCCAAATCGTGCCTTATGTAAAATTTTAATTAGGTACGTCATTATCTACTTTAAACTGCGTATTAAATTGACATAAACACGAAATAAATACAATTTGTTTATGTATTCTTACAGGCTTTTTTCGTTCTAGAAATAGGAAAATGAATATTAATTTTAATTGAACATACCGTGACTAGGTTGGGTCAATTAATGAAATGTGTTGAAAGCAAGCCCCTCGTATAATTTATTTAATTAAGGGATTTCAAAAGATATTTGTAGTAGATAGATTTAAAATAGGATATTGAGAAAGTTTTAAATTAGATAATTATCAACGAAAGAAGATATTCCAATCTGCCTGTGAACACACTCTCAGTGTAAAATTTTTGTAACGACATGACATTCTGAAGTTAACCCGATGTTTTATTCGTATACATTTTTATAAGTAGACTAGCGGCCCGCCCCGGCCTCGCCCGTGGTACATATGAAAAATAGATGTTGGCCGATTCTCAGACTTACCCGATATGCACAGAAAATTTCATGAGAATCGGTCCACCCGTTTCGGAGGAGTATGCAGACTAACATTGTGACACGAGAATTTTATATATAAGATTTATAAACAGTTATTTTTTTTTAATTATCTTTGAAAGGTAGCTTTTTTATAATGAAATCGCCGTCATAACACACCCACTATAACGTTATTTCGAAATGTACCTAAACACCACGTACAATAACGCTCAAGCCCGTAAGTATATGAAATAAGTTGCAGTTCACTAATGAAGGTAACTATTATTCTTTCTAAAACAGTAAGTTTCAGCTAGGTTTGCGTACAATTAGTATACAAGTACACCTCGACATTTTCGTGTGAAGTGCTTGAATGTTTGCGTGGGCTGCCTTTAATTTTTGTATGCTCCCAAAAACGAACTAAATTTTCAGGTTCTTTCAATTATAAAACACGTCACGTGAACTTTTCAGCGCAGCAGGCTTCTTTATAATGCCCACAAGATGGCTTATTTAAACCGAGTTTTATTACAGTACATTTCTATGTGTGGTTTTTCATTTTCAATTATGAATAACTATAGTACATTTTGTGGTACTTGTTAAATTGTATGAATGACGTTATACAAGTTATTCTAAAAATAAATTATTTTAGTACAGTTAATAATTATAATAAAATAGAGGGTTGTATTTTTTGGTAGCGTTGCATAGCATGACTATGAATAAATGTCACAACATTATTTTATAACATTTTAATTAAGTTTATACGTACAATAATTAATGAAAAGATCTAAAAATGTCTTTGTGAAGGCCCAGCTTTGCTTATAATGTTTACATTAGTTTAAAAGTGAGACGACTCATGAGAATGGTTTGTTATGATTAATAAATAGAGGAAAACAAACAGTTCTTGCAAAAATGTTGATAATATCTCTTTCCATCAAAATGGAATCGATCCGTTTTACACGCCACAAACTTTGCTTGTTAAATATTTAATAACGTTGTGACACAACGCTACACGTTTTTTGTACTTTTTTCAATCGATCGCTCTCAAAATAGCCTTCTGCGACCTAATAAACAGAAATAAATTTTAAGTCTTGAATTCAAATTTAAATTGGCTATAACTAAAACAAGGCAGCGGTTCTTGCGAGCATAATTTGAAACATATTAGATCTAGGCATTAGCCGTAGTCTAGAAATAATTTACCGCAGGATGTTAAACTTGTGCTCGAGTTCCGATATTAAATTGTTTTATGATATAAGACAATAAATACATCACGTGCTTGTCTGTTTTCTATTATCTAAACTGAAAACATTAGCTTTGTCTAATAATAAACAGTTACATTAAAGCGAGTGTCACGTCCGACTAATGAAAAATATGGTGTGAAGTGATATAATTCAAAGCTCGCTCAGTAATTAAGTGAATCTATTAGTTATAAAAATAGCAAATTCTATGTATTTTTATTCGTATCGCTGAATTTTATTTTATAAGAGAAAAGTAAAATTAAATTGTATATATTTCTGATTGAATCATTCGTACACAATTTATTTTTCATGTTATTGATATTTTATAGTCTGGTGTGGATATGCGTTTTTTTTGTATAGATAAAACTGCTGTTCAATTAGTTAGCGCAGAACCGACCAGAAAAAACATTTCTTGATTAAAAATTTAAGCATCGGAATTTCAGATTAAAAAATAGGAGTCGCAACTCTCGCATTGCAATGTTTAGTCTTTGAGCGACAATATAACAGCTCCAGATATTAGAATTGAAAAAGCGATTGCAGTGAAAACGATTAATCGAGCCTTAACCCCTTTGTACGATTGTATTTCTTATATAGTAGCGCAACTCCTGTGAACCGCACAAGTGCTGGCAATCGATAGGACTCCGCCCATTGACCTATTTACAGGGATTAGGGGGCGCTTCAAGCTTGTCTTGCATTTTTGTCAAAAAAAGGTTTACTCTATTCTTTATGCCCACATTTGGCATTCTCAAAGTGTCAATACGGCGTTTTTCTTTTACTAGATATTCGACCTACTTAATCCTGCGTAATGGCTGGCACGCACCGGCATTTGTCCTTCGAATGTTCGGAACTATCACTTCGAGATACCCCACTTGGTTTACGATCATATTACTTTAGATCTAAACCTACTTCTTGTTATGATACCTATTAAGTTGGGTATACACATTAATTTCCGCAATATTATTCAATGTAATAAAATACCGGTTGTATTTTTGATTCAAATGCGTATTTAAACCGAGTTATTGTTTTTAAAAGCAAATCTACGATAAAAGCCTCATTTAATACAACTCATTCATAAATAATATAAAAAATCCGCTTAACATAACTACTATAAATCCCAGTCTAACAAAAACATTTAGCCGAGATAAACCCACCTAAGTGGGAGTTAAGAAGGACAGTCCTACAAAAAGCCATGCGCAATTCCATTTATACTGGGTAGGCTTTTACCGGCGTCCGGCGTGGTCTACTTTCTGATCTTTAGCTAACTTTACTCATGCAAAGGATGAATGCCGCCGTCCTGTGTTTTGAAAACTTAAACTAGACAGACTACTGTTCGTAGAAAAATAAACTTCGTTTTTATCGTGTCACAGGTTATAATTCCCTGGTAGAATTTTTTTTATGGTGGGCGTGTGGAGCTCTGAAAACTTATTTTAGGAAAATCCTGAAACTTCTGCAGATTCAGTAGTGTTGCTTCTTCAAAAAATGTGGAAAAAAAGATGTTATTTTTTTAGATTTTACATCAGAATCACATTTTTTATTTAAAATTATTTTATAGATTTATTTTTTGTTTGTTACATGAATGATTAAAATTATTTACTGAATCTAATGGGTGTATAGATTTTCGAACAAACAACATTACCGTATATCAGGAAGTGATTTCATAGAGATTTGGCAAGCGATAAGGTTTCCTAGCCAAACGATCTAGGATGAACAATATACTCATCGTAATGGCTACTCCACAGGGCTACTCTTTCACGATAAATCATATTTTTTAAATCCGTGGTACATTTTTTTCCATATTTTGTATAGCATTACTTTTTAAGCTATTGCATAGCTTCTATCGCGGGCCTTGAGCGCGGGGACCGAAACGAGAAATTCCGTAACGAAAAAACCTCACGCTCTCCACTCCGACGGGCACGGAGGTGTGGCTTGAAGGCATGCTATGCCATAGCCTTACCGCGGCAGTCCCCGAGTGCCACACGTCTTTTTTTCTTTCATTAATGATGAAGACGTTAAATTATGATTATATTGGAAAATGTTTCGTTGATCTTGCGAGAAGGTCTCACAATACAAAAATACGACATCGATCGATTAATCAAAATTATTACTTTTTTAAATCTATTACTTTTCATCCGGTTAAGTATAGCATTTAGCAGAAACAACCGCTTGAAAGTAGGGACTTAATTGATGGATTTGTCCGCTTTCGTGCTAAAGTCATGTATAAAAATTCAAAGCATTGTTTTCTTTGAGTAAATATAAATGGAACGTGGGCAGCGGCAATAAACAAAGCTTATTAAAATATTACACTATGACGAAACCACGCTCATACACAAATTCTTATTTCTTTATTTACTCATAATTTTTAAATAACAAATGAGAGATATGTAACTACAGGTAAATTAGCTTGGAGAAATTTTTGCATATGTAGTGGTGTGTATATTACTCAGATCTTAGAGCGCGTTTCCACTATATCGTTCTGGCCTATACAAAAATGTTTCGATATCCTAACATTACTATTTAACTTTATACTTATTCCTAGCAACACTTTTGTTTTCAATAAAAACAAGTTTTTATTTGAAAGAAAATGGTTTTGACTTTATAAAAAAAAATATATCATTCAATTTTACGTCCTTGAGCAAACGACAAGGCGACTACCGTGAAACAATAAAATATCGTGTCCATAATAATTTGTTTCATAATTAATATTTGACCATAATAATTACGAAACAAAACAAATAAATAAATCGTCACTTGATAGTGGAAAGTGGAAACACGCACAAAACCAGAATAAACCAGTTTACGCTGTCCGCAGGTGCCACGTGCAGTCGTTTGGTAGCGTTAGAACATAAAGCACATTTCATTCAAAAATTATAATTATTAAGTACGTAGTTTAATTGATAAATTTTGTATTTGTTGATTGTTGTTATTATTTGTTATTATTGTTATAATATTTGTTGAAGTGAATTACATGTCCCGCAGCCGGAGGCCCCAAATGAAAACTCAGATGTACTTAAAAACTACATTTAATAGCTAAAATGAGACTTTTACACCCATGTCTGCACGATGCAGACCGGAGTTAAAGAATGAATTTATACAGTTTAATAATTATAAAGACGTAAGCTTGGATGCTATAAGGGAAATCGCATCCACATTCTATTCCCGTGCGAACGGCGTATTCAGCAGTTTTGTATGAAGGCAGGGCCATAACTAGTGTTTAATTTGTGTGTAAGTGTTGTAACTTTATATTGTTAATTCAATATGGCTCCAGTGTTAAAACATGGTCGAGGCAAGCCTTTGACTTCTCAAACTAAAGAATTAAACTTTAAATGTCGTTTCTTTTTCAGGTTAGTAAATTTTTCATTTTAGTAACATTGTTAATGTAAAAGTTATATGTATGTTAAATGTGCAAATATTAAAATAAAGTCTCATCTTTTTCAGAGGAGAAACACATATAGTTTAATTTAAAATCCCTTATATATACAGGGTTACTTGTAAAACACCGGCAACCTCGCAGGACAAGATAGCTAACATCATAAGTAACAACATTTCGACTTTTGATAATTTGTTAGATTTTATTTTCATACAAAAATAAATATTCATTTAATTTTCCGTCTGAATATTATAAACTCTACGCCTCCCAAAAATTACGTAAACAAAAAGCGAACGAGAGGGGGAAGGGGGCGTCGCGTCGTCCATCCGATAATTAATAGAACATAGACTTACAAATGTAAGGAGAGTACAATAAAAGTTTAAAAAATCATTTAAAAATAATTTATTGCGTTATGCCAAAAGTCGTAGAACAAATGTTGTTATTTATGATGTTAGCTATCTTGTCCTGCGAGGTTGCTGGTGTTTTACAAGTAACCCTGTATAAAATAAAAACTAAAAATAAAATGTTGTTTTATTTTATTTGCTGACCATACACTACTACAAACGCAAAAATTTCTCCAAGCTAATTTACCTGTACATATATATATAATTATTTGTGCAGAAGTATTTTTGACAGTATTTTGAGAAAAATTATAAATTGAAGTGCATGTTGAAAGCTGTACGTATTTTAAACATTGTTTACTTTGTTGTTGAAATTCGGTTTAAATTATACTATACTTCCGGTATCCATAATAGTTAATACCAATTCACGAAATGGAAGGTAAAATGCGTTTATTTTAGTCGCTTGTTAATGTAAGCTTACGTTTATTAACCTTTACAAGAAATTAACTAATGATGTAAGGTGAAATAAATGTATATAAATGAATACATTTATTTTCAGCAAATAATTTATATTTGGAAATTGTTCATTATCAAAACGTATCTATAAATTTACATACAGCACTAAGATCTACGCAATTAACGTCTCAAAAGTGCGTTTATAGCCGTAATTTAATTTATTGCTCTTCAGAATTAATCACATATAATGTATATGCTTTTATAAATAAATGTATTCCCAAAGCTAAAGGTTGGCCGAGAGTCTGCAGAGGGTAGACTATTTCGGCGTCTATATAAATAATTTTACCTGACGGGTGAGCAGAAATATCAGACCTCTTTTCAAAGGTCACTCTCGAATCCGAATACAGTTAACATTTATCCCCAATTCCGGGACAGGTTTAGATTCGAACGTTCTAGAGGGTTGTCTGGGGCAACCAAAATTAGACCTATCAAATCAATTTCGCATTGCCTTTTGACTATGTGACCTCAATCTTTAAACGAGTAATGGTTAAAAGGTATGCGCTTGGCATTCTTTTACAGTTTTAAGAGTTGTAAACAATTTTAGAATCTAATTAATATATGTACATTATACATATGTATGCGTGCAAGATTAGCGAGTTCTTATTCTACACAGCTTTTTTTTATTACATGTTATATATTACACAACAAATCTACGATCTTTAAATGAACATTTTAAAAGAAATATACCCATAATTTATATTCTCGCAAATTGAATCTTCTAGTTTGAAAACACCTTGATCAATAAAAAAATCAATCAATTATACGGAACCAAAATGCAATCTATTTGTACAGCATACAAACAAGCGAGTATTTACACTTCACACTTTATGTGACTTGTGGCTGAATTACTGAAATGTATGCCTCTATTTTTAATTATTTTTCTCTGAATGAAATTTATGTAGCATGAAAAAGTTGACCTATATTTTATGTCAGATCGATTTAGACATACGTGTACATTTAATGTTTACGATCTTAGAAGATAATGGGTTTTATCTAATCTGGAGTCACATCATGTCGTCCTTTATTACGTATCACATTCACGCATGTCGCTTGCTGACGTACATATAACTTGGCAGTAAACAGTTTTCATACGCAGACTCGTTCAGTATTGGCAAGTGACGTAGATAAGTTGTAGTTCACGAGCTACAGGAAGCCCTATACAACCTACGCAATGAAAGGTAGAAAGCGAAATGAAACATACTTGAACTAGGAGGCATCGATAACAGAATCAGGTCAGGGTCCATTGCGCGTCACGTGCTTATAGCTAAGGAATTCTTATTAGTTAATGTTCGATGGAAAGCGAGGAAAGGCAATTTATTCGATTAGGTTATTGGACGTTTATGGTCGTGGTATTCTTTTGTTTAAGGTTATTACATACCAGCAGCTCTAAGTAAATACTTACATGAAATATACGATTCTATGACTTTATTGGTGCTTAATTCTTAGGTATACAATATACATTATAATAATATTATATTATGCGTTTCATAAAGTAGATATGTTTTGATAATACGGTGTGTAGCAAAAAATACATATTCATTGTGTTTACAAAAAAACTAATCCTTGTCTATGTTACCTAGGTATGTAATATGCTTTATTATTCGATTGCAAAGTCAAGTTCAATATGAATTTCAAACCGGTTATCAATTTATAATAATTCGGCGCAAGATGCATCATACTTCATCGATTACCTATATACCTAAACTACTAATATTGTCCTCTGTAATATTCCCAAGGTAATATAATAAATTAAATTGTTTCTTTGGGATGGTACCTAACTATGATTAGATTTTTTTTTGTATTTTGATGTTATTTTTGATCCTTTCTGTCTGATCAATATTGATCTTATCTATTCATTGATTATACAATTTATAGACAGTCAATGGTGAGTAGAACTTCAATTTCTACCTATATATTTACAGTTGAAAATTCTATTGAGGTGAACAATAATATGAGGATATTACTTGCAGAAGTACATACTTGTACAATACAATACACATGAATATTCTTTGATATAAAATTATGCTATATTCGTATATATAACTAGCGGTCCGCCCCGGCTTCGCCCGTGGTACATATGAAAAATTGATGTTGGCCGATTCTCAGACTTACCCGATATGCACAGAAAATTTCATGAGAATCGGTCCACCCGTTTCGGAGGAGTATGCAGACTAACATTGTGACACGAGAATTTTATATATAAGAAGAAAGATATACATTATAAATCGCGCTTGCGTCCCTATTAAACGATGACGTCATAGAGACAAACATAGATACATTCCCTCTGGAGTTTCAAGCTAGAAACTCTTAACATGCAATGTTGCAAATGTGTGCGTTGGAACTATTCTACATGCATAAGTTATTGGTCGAATTATGTGAGCAAATATACGAAGCAAGAGTTGCATTTATTTTAGTGACTATATTGCAGGTTTTTGTGAGATTATAATCTAGATATTTAAATGAATTACAATGTATTATAAAACCTTACAGGTAAGGCTACTTTAAAAAGTGAGAATATGCGCCATTTAACACAGAAGTGGTGATGACCAAAAACAAAAATATTACTTATCTTTTCGTTATCCTAATAGCTTTTACAATTAACTGGTAAGAGGGTAGATAGGCACAATTGTAATGTTTTGATTGAACGCTTCTGCGATAGGATGTGCTTTGTTTTACTTTATAATTTTATCTTAGAAAGTGCACTGAACAAATGTAAAATAATATGAGTATAATAATATGATACAAATGTTTTGATTATTCAAATAGTTTTCAGGTAGGTTGTTAAAATAAAAAGTAAATTCGCTGTATCGTAACGTGGGGAAGTGATAATTTATGAGAGAAAAGTTTCAGTCTGCGTTAAAAATATTTAGATAAAAATAATGAAACATGGATACTTACCAGTATACGTCCAGTGGTGGTCTGACCGGAGATGAGTTCGCCGGCCCAATCCTTGGCCTCGGTCATGAAGGTGCCCTCGAACTCCTGTTTGCCCTGGCGCGCCGCCTTCTGCTCTTTCTGCTTGGGGTCGTTCGGAGACAGCTCGGGCTCCCGGCGGCAGCAGACGAACGCGCACGCGCGACATAGCAGCACCACCAGCAGGCCCGCGAGGAACGTGAAGATAGACGACAGTAGGAAGCACCACCATTTTCGGACACTGAGGCAGTCATCTTCAGGGCTCGGCGCGGTTGTCGCCTCTTCCTCGGACGAAGCCATTCCCCGAGGGCGCGAGGCATCCAGGCGAATGCGCCATGCACGTGCAGAGACGCGCGCGCTCGCACGTCAGCCCGCGCGCGACTGGTCGTCGAGCGAGGCCGAGTGCCGAGTGGGCGCCGCGCCGTTCGATGCCGCGGGATCGATCCGCGCCTGCGCGCTTGCTACCGTCCGCTCATGCCGACCCGCGGAGCGCGACCCTCTCTTATCTTCTCTTCTGGAATCCTCGCGCTTCTCCGACCCACCCTGCCGACCCGCGACACCCTGAATGCCACTTTTCCCACCTGCGGTACTATTTTGTACGGATCCGACCGCGCTCGGAGGCGATGCAGTGTTTCCCGGGAAGACGCTCTTGATCTAATAGACGACCATCAATTCCAAATTTTCATCCGCCCCGAATACGTTTTTAATTTAACATCTCGATATGCCGCGATCGAAAAGGAACTCCGCCTTCGAGCACCAATCCGAACGGTTTAGTGACTTCGCGTATCAAAGCCTGTCAGAGAACTGAGTTGCCATAGGCGGACGGAGGCGATAAAGTGGAAGGTTTTACTTTGTGGCCGCTACGGATGTCTATGTTTCATTGTTGAATGAGTATTACGCCCTCTATAGGATCGGCGGCGCTTTGTGCTACGAAACTCGTAGACGGTTAGGAAATGCTACGATTTTGAGAACGTCACAGTCCACAAGGACGCGGCACGCTTTGTTTTTCAGTTTCTATGCGTATTGTTAGTGAAGTTAAGAATGAGTGTTACATTTTTAAAATACAGCCTGTGTTTTAACTAAGATTCTAAAGTTTATAAAATATATTTACGAAAAGGTGAATTTATAAAGATATTTTCACAGAATATGCTATTTATAATTTTATGTAGGTAATGGCTCTTGATTCAAAATTATAAAACAAAATGAACGTTATGTAATAATCAATAAGAACGTATTTTCAGATTATATTTTAATCAATTGTATCAGTTTTTAAATCATGGTTGGAAAATACTACACCCGAGAATATATATATTTATTTGTTTTTATACTAAAAGCAAATATAAAATAAATACACAATGAATACTATTACACAATTTATTGAAACTAATACATATTTATTACATAGTTAAATGCATTTTTGTCTACAATATACATATTCGTAATATTTCAACAACTACACATTATACATAAATACCGCAATACGGTTTAAATAACGACAAAATAGTTGAACATATTTAACAGCTTGAATAAAAAAAAAAGACGGGTTGCACTCCGGGAGTGCCGGCAGAAGTGAAAACTTGATTATTAACGTTCAGCATGTTTGGTATCCGTCTTACGCATGGAATATAAGGGCTAAAAAAAAATCCGTCTTACGCTTTTTCGATCAGGCCACGTGTACGCCGCTAAAGAAGTTTTCACTTCAAAAATCTCCTCAAATAGGTACTATACATATAATATTCAAATAAACTACTTACATATTAATACATAAATATGTTTTAAATAATGACGAAATAGCTTAGATAAAAAACAAATTTATTCTTATATACTATTATATATTATATTATTTTTTACTGTTTATCAGGCACAGAATCTCCGATCCATTTTAAATAAGGTGGGTTTCCATTTTTGATTGGTAAAGAGATAACTTCACATACCTCGTAAGGATGGTTTGAACGGACAAATTCCGTAAGTTGGTCGACCAGAGACGTGCGTGTTTTTATCATTAACAGTGCCTGAAATAAATAACTTAATTAAATAATAAAAAAAAATATAGATACAAATCTGGTATAGTTATAAGTGAGGGGTGGTTCTTATTTTTAATGTGTGTAGGTATTGAAAGAAATTGAAAAATACAAATTAATGCCATTTGATTAAAAATTAATAGGTATATAAATGAATGAACAGATAACATTGCGAGAATTTCACAAAATAATCTATTTTATGTTGAATAATTATTATTTCTGTAGTTTTCCTATCTCCCAAAGTCTAGAAATAAATGCAATTAATTGAAGGTATCACAATAATAAAATACATTATCAAAACTACCCTTCATAGTTATTGTTAATCAGCTTTATTTGAGTTAAATTGAGGATATCTCATTATATTATCTCTATAATGACGTGTGTATTAAAACATTCTATTTTAATCTAAGTTAAGCTTTGATGTGTAATATATTTCAATTTGCTTCACAGTTGTTTTTTGAAATGCATTGCTCTATTTTAAGATATCAACTCTAATGCATTCTAACCATAAGATCTAATCAGTCTTAAAGTTTTTTAAATTAAGGGCAGTTCAGTCTCATGCTGTCTATGTTTTTTGGATGAAGATGTGACCAAACCATTGTTAAATATATTGTAAAATATAAAGAAGAAGAGTTTTAAATAATAAATACATAACTTCAAATTAAAAACTTTTCATTCATGTTAACTATCGAACAAATTATGAAAAGACAAATTTAAAAACGACAGCGCATTTTGCATTATTTTCTACCTTAAAGAATCTGCAAGATTTGATATCTCACTAATATTTATATTGTCCAAGTAAAGGTAAGTACAAACCTCACTATCCTCATTAATTTCATTCTTCCACTCATAAATAGACGTCACTTGTGGTATAATGTTAACACATGCAGCTAATTTGTTCTTCACAAGACCATGACCAATGGTTTTACCAACATCAGTATTAGGGACAGTGACATAGGCCACAGAGTATTTATCTGAACAAAAGATATATATTAACTGCTAAATAAATTCTAAATCAAATCAAAATTTCTTTATTGTGCACTACAGGAGCCGTATTATGTTCTCTTATTTCCAGACAGATTACGCCGAACTGAACTGACTGGCAAATTCATATTATGATTGCTATAACCAGCCATAGTTAATTATGGTATTATATGAATTTGCCAGTCAGTT
Organism: Colias eurytheme; assembly: GCA_907164685.1. Taxonomy (NCBI): domain Eukaryota; kingdom Metazoa; phylum Arthropoda; class Insecta; order Lepidoptera; family Pieridae; genus Colias; species Colias eurytheme. Next base: position 9,429 of record CAJQZN010042397.1, on the reverse strand, counting down.
CAATTCACGTTGTTAACTGACTGGGAATAAGAGGTCATAATACTGCTTCAGAAAGTACAAATTAGAATAATATTTCAACAAAAGACAACAGAGAACATTATTTTAGTGTTAAGACTTCTCGGGTCTTCCAGACAATATGTAATAAAAACAGGGTAAGAGGTGCATACTAAAGATACTGAATTGTTTTAGGAAATTTTGGTTTAATCATACTTATTGTTAATATGTAAATGCATCTTTTTCAGCTTTATTTTAAGAATACTTTTTTTTTATTCATATTTTTTGAGAACAATAAGTATTATGACGGTAGTATTATTGAACGATTTTCTTATTATTTATATTGGTATTTTGAAGAATATATGCCAATTAAAATAATAAAATTAGCTGCTAATGCTAAATGAAGTATGAAAGAAATTCAGATTTCCTTTCCTGCAGTGTTTAAATGAAATTCCTTGTACTTAAGTAAACTGAATACTTTTCAGTAATATTTATTTACAAAGTATTTAACACTTAGATACTTACCGGCATCTACAATACCAGAAGACATGTTGTTGGCGAAAATAAGATACGGCCTAAAAAATGTAAAATAAAAAGCTATCAAATGCTTTTTGTTAAAAGCTGCTAGCATTGTATGCTATTACAGTTTTATTTATATTAGTACTTTGTTTTCATACGCCAATTAAATACCTATTGAAAACGTCTGAGAAATTGCCGATGTAGCCGTAAATACCCGTAACCCACAGATGCTGTAACCTGTAATCTAATATCTATATCTATGCCTGTAATGTTTTAACTTTTATGCAGAGGTTTTATGTTTTGATTTTTTTTGATAGCTGTCAATGTCAAACTGTCAAGTGTTATCAATGTCACGAAGCTCTGAGGTCACGAACGTTTCGTTATAGGTTGAACAGTGGTTGGATAATTAAAGCTTAGTTTTTAATCGTTGGTTTTAACCACGTTTTAATAATGGTTTAGTGAAAAATTAATAATTATAACTCTCCATAAAAATATTAGGTATATTAAAATCTTTAAAATTAATTAAATCGAAAATCTTTAAAACGACGGAAATTAAAAGTATATGTACACAAAATAAACTAAAAAATATTAACTTCAGAAAAGTAAATGAATGAGCATGAAAAGCGCTGTGCTCTTGCTGTGAAAAATAGATTAGGTAATTAAAATAATTTTCCCAGGAGCACTGCTTTTTTTATTTTTGTATTATTGACTAGTTAGCTTTTCGCCCGCGGCTTCACTCACATGGATTTAGTACCTACAGCCCATCCTACAGCCTACATTTTTGTATATAATGGATTTTCGAAGAAGATGTAATATGACATTAATAATTTTAGGGCTTTAGGTATTTTCTCTGTCCTCGGCTATATAGCCGGTAAAGGGTTTGGAAATAGGTATAGATATACCTATTTCCAAAGCCAAATTTCTATCAAATGACATTCTCAGCCCTCAGGTCTAATTTGATCATACATATTTCATATTTCTTTAATTATTATATATGTATATTAAAATATGATTGAAAAAAAAAACTTTAGGTAACGACTAAGCTATGATATTTATTATTCTTAAATGAAATAAATATCTACCTATTCATAATAATTAAAAAATAATATAGACATGTTTGTGTTTTGTATAAACGCCATTTTAACTTAAAACTACTAGTTAGGTACTATTTTTATCTAATTTTTCAATAGATTTTATCACATTTTAAATTTATTACAAATTATTATCAATAGATAACTACAACTAAGTACAGTGTAATGGTAGGTACAACTTAAATAGGTACTTATCGTAATAACATTACTTGTACGGTGTCTCACAAATAAATGCCGTTAATCTATAGCACATTGAAATAAAATAAATAAATATTGTACCTACTTATGTATAAAATCACAAAATACAACCATGCTCTATAATACATAATATATAACATAACGTAAAACTGCGTCATACTGTTACTGACATCACAACACGTTCTCGATACAATTACCACGGTAAACAGATACCTACGAATAATAAGTTACATACTGACTGCGATATTACGCTTTGCATAAGTCGTAAAACCACATATTAATAATTATTAATCTTATGTTCCAGTTATAAATAATATCTAATTCCAATAACACAGATACCTACCTACACATACTTGAATACAAGTAATGACATAGAATAATTTTTACTTAAATAACATTATAATAATATCACATTGTGTCCTATAATTTTTTTACTCTAAAGACCGTGCTACACAGGAACAACAACTAGGGATGCGGAAGTAGTCATAAAAAACCGAATTTCCTGAAATTGCCATCATTTGTCGGAGGACGTACTTTTGCACGCATATTCCTTCGTAGTTTCGGTTGCGCACTCTATCAGCACAGATGCCTAAGTTTTTTTTCTCCCTAGAATAAAAAAATACACATGTTAGATACCCGATATATTCTCTGTTTTTAAATTATTGAATATATATTAGTACGAGATCCCACTGCAAGTACGTTTATCGATTTTTTGCTAAACCCCAAAATTTTGTTGGCAGTTGAACCCTTGTACTTGGGAAATAGTACCTAAATACACATAAAAATTTTAATAAATAATTGACTATAAGAACTTATTAAAGTTAACATGAAGAAAAAAAGGTTTTGAGTATTGAAATTATAAAATAGTAATTAAAATTTAAATGATAGGTAGTATACTCACTCATAATAAGAAGTAATTTCTCTATTCATTTTTCCACTATTGCTAGAGCTGCAAAAGGAGATTCTTATTAGATATTAATTTTTGGAAGGTGCAAAAAAAAACAATTTCATCTGATAAACAGATGGGCAAAGGGTGGAAATATTTCCAACCAAGTGATTTAAATTATGTTCTATTGACCAATAGTTATGACTTATATAATTTTAATAAAAAAAAAAAAATACTGAATATTTTTTGTTTTATTTCTGTGTGTACAAATTTATAATAACATAAAAAAAAAGATAAACTTACCTGCATTTTTCTACACGAAATCTTTGTATCAACTCATATTTTGGATTTAGAATGTAATACCAGGTACCATTCGCACTCTGAGCTGCTTTTGGAGTAGAAATCTAAAATAATAATTATAAGGTTAATTATAAGGTTTAAAATAACAATTCTAATTCATTTTCATCAAAAATTTATCATCCTGAGTTTAATAAATTAACTAATATTGATAGAAGAAAATCAAAACACGAATATTTCTTGACTATGTTATTTACATATTGTATATAAAGAGTACATTATTGCATTTCATAAATATCCATAAGTATGGGTTAATTGCCAATATTTAGATACTTACTATTTCTTCAGATTTGCACAAAGGAGTAGGAGTTTCGCGGGAACTATCAGTTTTGTCATTTAATTCATGTGTATTTGCAAGTAAATCCTCGTTTGATATTTTTTTACTTGCTTTGAGCTGAAATAACATATAATTAAATAAAATATTAAAAAATATATATAAGTATTCCATAGGGATGTGTGCTTTTTTTTTGTTAAGTACCAACCTCTTTTACAAGATCTAACGCTAATCCTTCTGGGTAATTTGGAACATATTCACAAATTCCTGTTAAACATTCTTCTGTAAGAATCTTCACATCTAGAATGAAAAAAAAAAAAGATTATAAAATATATTTATTATCATTTCCTGTAGCAATAATTATACGTAGATACTTTTATTCAATAAATCGTAGAAAATTTATAATTATTAAAAAGGATTATTACACAAATAAATAGAATAAGTAATTAATTTTTTTTGGCTGTCTAGTATATTTTATGACAAAATTAATTCTATAATACCGAGTTGGGCCAAAGTTCCTGTAAATGTGATGAAAACGTGCATGTAGATCTGAAAATAAGTAAAAATGTTAATTTTATTAATGTATGTTACTTACATCTTCGATTGAACAATGAAATTATTTAATGTAATATTTTTGCATAATATTATATTTATCTATTTTGCTAGTAAAATGTAAAAAAAAAGTTTCCTTCAAATAAATTATCTAAACCACTTAAAAAAATCTCCAACAAATTCTTGTAAAAAAATTATGAAAATATAAAATCATTACCTACTTAAGTAGTTAGTTACATAATTATATAAAAAAAAATACTTACGAGTATTAACGTCCGTTGACGAGCCATGTTTATCTTTATCATGAAAACTTTGAACTGAACTACTGAATTAGTTCCCATTTAATATATATCACTATATCCATATTGGATTTACCTTACTCGATTTCGTATTTTCCTGTCCCCATATAAAGCTCATTATTCAATTATAATTATATTATCGTTATTCTGTGAATCTTTCGCGATTTCCGATATATTTTCAATTTCCTCAGCTATAATTAAATAATTTATTTAATTGATTTATTTTAGGCTTTCAAATAATTATATTATAGTTAATGTAAATCTTGCATTTATCAAATTTTATAGATTTTAAAAGGTACGTTATTATAATATGACAGATTCTCAGTCCGGAAATCATGAATTAAAAATGCTTCGATAAACCTAATAAGCATTAAAACTAATTAATATTTATGTTTAAGGCAATATTATTATGTATTTCAAAACAGATCTTGCGTAACTTATGCTAAATAGCCTATTCGTATATTATGTTTAGGGAAAAATGTTAAACATAGTTTGCATTATATTTTATTATTACCTACACAAGGAAATGTAATTGCACATTAAAAAATTGTTATTTATATTTTCAGGATTTCTTGTTATACTTACTTACAATATAAAATTATTCTGTAGAAATTATACAAAAATAAATTAAAGGTTTTAACTTTTAATACATGGAAATAGTTGCATCAATATGGTACCTACGTTGCATTTTAAAGGAGTATCCCGAGCGCTTTCTAATCAATTTAATAATATAATATATTATATTGGTATATCTGTGAAATAGTAAGGATATGATGTTAGTACCTATCAATATTGGAATTGGAGCTGCAAAGCGTATAATTTTCATAATATTGGAGTCCTGAGTATTTCAGGAGAAATTCTCGATATCATCCGTTTACCTCGATATCGATATTAAGGAAATATCCAATGTTCGTCTTTAGACGAAGTAAGTTAATTATTGTAATAATATTTTCATTTGATATATTCAGTGTGGTAAAGTTTTTTTTTAATTTACAAATTGAAACACTTTTTAAAGCGTAGAATATTAGTAACTATTTTATAATTTATTAAGTGATTTTTTTGCCATAGAGAGTTATTAGTGCCTACATTCATGAAAATGTCGCAGTGGCCTGAAAGTCGCACATTACATATTTATTGACATGACGAAAAATCGATACATGAATACTTTCATTTCCTGCCGCTGCATGTAGAACTAAGTAATAAATATTGCTTTAACAATAACATATAATTGCAATAATAGGTATACCTACATATAATTTGTAAAATATACCTATTGATGCGCTAAGCGTGTATAAATAAAGTCAATCAGCCAATCGGAGAAAGTATTTTCAGTGTTGAATTACAAATTTTTTCTTAAGGTCTAACTCCTACCTAACTAGAGTTAGAGGATTAGTTTGTTTCCTTTTTATATTATGTCAGGGGGCACAATGTCAAATAGGCCAGTAACTAGATTATTGTACCTATGGACCATTTTTTTAAATGATGTGATTTTCTGTATTTACCAAAATTATTCTAACAAATAAATGATTTGAATTTTAATTAAAATTAACTTACTAGCTTATAAATACACTTTGTAAAGTTTCGTATCCATATCGTATCATAAGAAAGCAGAATTATATCTATTTCAATAAAATTACGAAGCATTATATGGTGGAGGTTTTAAATTTGGTAGGACGAAACTTATAGGTCACATAAATGAGATCATGAAAGGGAAAAGAGTTGGCAGAGCATTGACCGTACTAAATGAAATGCTGTCATCCGATGATATCATTGTTCAACAATAAGTAAAGTCAAATGAATTAGATAGCTTTTACCAATGAAAATGATTCATTCATTGAGTGGTGAAATGCATTATCTACTGAATGCGGTCTTATTTGACCTATGACCCATGATTCAAGAAAGCTGGCGTACAATAATTGATCTGAAGTTCATATTTTCAAATTTTCATAGGCAGAAAAAAATAAAATTAAAGTTCACATTTAATAATGCTTTCTTTTCATCGGTAACTAGGTACCTAGTAGTTTAAATATTATGTTTTATTACTCCATTTTATATTGTGGAGCTTTTTACTGTAGGCTTTTTCAGCTATCACATTCGAATTTATCTACACAATGATATAAATATTTCGTGAATAAAATATGAAAGTGGCACTTATACTTTGCTCTAAAAATTCGTATATCATAACGAAACATTACCATTATATTAATTTATTCATACATATTACTATAATTCGATGCATGTTACTAACGTAAAAATATATGTTTTGTTAAATAACTTAAATTGTAATTATTTCTTATTAAATTGTCCCTTGTCTCAGAAAGTTAAAGAAAATTTACTGAATTTGAAACTAGATGGCGGTGTGGCATTGCATTCGATAAATCGATTCACATAAAAAATACTTTAAAAACTTAGTGATACAGGTACTAGCAATGTTTTTAAGTATACTCGAATGTTCATTATGTTTGTTTGTTTGTTTCAACATCAGATAATATGTATGATATTTCATATTATGTATGCAATTATAGAGCTAATTTGACTTGGTCTATTACTCTATTATCAGTACAATAGGCAATAAAATAAAACACAAAAAATACTTAAATACTATATTTCATAAATTACATTAAATACAAATATTACACGACTCTAGCCACGCAGGAACAACAACTGGGAACTTGGAAGGGCCTCTCGATGACTTGGTTGTTGTCATCCAGAGCTATCATGTTACGGAGGACGTATTTCTGTATGCACTTAGCCTCATAGCCCTTTTGAAAGAACGCTATTGAAGAGCACGATGCGCTCTCGCCGCCTCTGAAAAAGAGAATTTATGTGTTAATAGTTTCTGGATGTAACATTATTTTGTTCGCGCAGTGCCCTGTGCCATCTAGTGCAAAGTGGAATACTTAACTATGAAAATACAATATATTGAATCTAGGACCTAGAAAAACAATATTACACATATAATTTTTCTATAGGCGCACATCAAACCCTAAATCCTTCTGAATTCGTGCTGAGTTGTTCTCTCGAATAGTGATCATATTATGACCTATCTTCTGATAGTGATTAAAAAAATGGATTAAACTTACTTGCATATTTCGACGCGGAACGTCTGCCTGGGTTTCTGCTTGTCGTTAACTATTATAAACCAGTCTTTGTTAACGTCTTGTGCCACTTTTGGTACAAATATCTGGAAATAAAAGTAAATTTTTATTTATATTTTATTGGGGAATAATTAAGGAATTATTCCCCAAAAAAATTAGATTCCTATTAAACGTAGAGCCAAGATAATAATTTTATGAAAGCAAAAATTTGTAAAAATTCATGGATGTTAGTATTATTTACAAGAGTACCACGTGGTATCACGTGAATAAAGCCGCGCCCTCCAGCAAGTAAAATCAATATTGTAAAATCTTATTAAAAACTTCGTTGTCTAAACTGCTTAATTTAAGATATAAGGAAGTTTACCATGAACTTTGTATAATAAAGGTATTTTGCATATCGCATACGCTCTAAATATTTTTTATCTACTTAAAATATGATTTAATTTGTTTTTTTGTTCTCTACTACCCTCTAATTAATTTGCGGTAGGAAAGATGTAATTAAAATACATTAAACCACAAACTATGCCTTTAGTTGTATTGCTATTCTATAATTCGATCGAGATTATTTATTCTTAATTTCCACACTACACCTATCTAATACCTACAAGGAATTTAATCTGAAATGGAAAAAGGGCTGCAACGATTTTAGTGAAACTTATACTTAGTACCTAGGTATAGAAAGAGTTTACGGGGCAATCGATCTAGCTAGATTATTTTTGTACAGTGTAAATAAAACCCTAGCGAAGCGAACGTGTGTGTTTATTTTTTGTCTTTCTTTCACCGCACAATGAAGTGATTTTATGGTAGACTAGGTTTCCGCCCGCGGCTTCGCCCGCGCAGTCAACGAAAAACCCACATAGTTCCCGTTCCCGTGGGATTTCCGGGATAAAACCTAGCCTATGTTGCTCAGTGAAGCTGCAGCTTTCTAATGGTGAAAGAATTTTTGAAATCGGTCCAGTAGTTTATGCGTGAAAACCATACATACATACATACATAATTACAAACCTTTCCTCTTAATAATATTAGTAAAGATGTGTTATTTGTGTGGAGATAGTTACAAAACTTAAGAGTGATACAGGCTACTTTTTCATGGGACAGTCTCATTTCCATGGGATGTATTCAAATACCAACTACCATTATGATGCGTATTTGAAACTGTTACTGTTAATTTCCACTTCAAGGTGAAGCCGCGAGTAACACGTAGTTATTATATAACTAAGTCAATACAATTCGCACATGAACCGCAACGAAATAGTTTAAAATAATTTTATTAAATAATATTCTTTTCTCTTTGTAATTTTTAACTTCCAGTATATTATTAATAAGTTTTTGATTAAATTGAAGCAAATTTTATTCGAAAGATAACAAATTTTTATCGACATTAAGTAGGTACCATTCCTGTATTTAGAAAATTATCGTAAAATAGACTTACCCTTTCGGAAGAAACGCATAAATCAATAGTTTCTTCTTCAGGGCCTATTCTCTCAGCGATCTGGGGAGGCTCCAGTACATCTCTATTGAATTTAGTTTTATTATCCCTTTCAATCTGAAAATGGTAAATTTGTAAATATAAATTATAATATTCCATCTTGATACATTTTAAAGCTTTAATACGTATTTTGATCAAAATTAAGTCTGCGTACTATACCTACGCATGCAAGTAGGTAATGCATGCACTTGTCTAACTATAATTATTGAAAATATTTATAAGTAGCAAATTGATGAATGGTAGCGGTAAGCTATCTATTATAAGTACATTATACTGAAAAGTTCCTTAAAAAAAATAAAAAAGTATAAAGTTATAAAGATAGGTTTATAATACTTTACCTATAAATTTATAAAGAATAGAAAAAATTCGATCACGAGGCGGGACTCGAACCCGCATCCTTCGCGCCATTCCGGGGCGGATGCCTGACCAACTCAGCCACTCGTGACCCGCCGAATTTTTTCTATTCTTTATAAATTTATATTTATAAAGCATTTGAATGCCATAAAACCAAAAATATAAATTCAATATTTTACCTGTTGTATAACATTGAAGACAATATCCTCCGGATAGTTAGGGATATCTTCACATATTCCTAGTCGTCTACATTCTTCAGGTATTTGCAATTGAAAATCGCTTCCCGACCTCGATGTTAGATCTGGAAATACTATAGGA